>MNPL01005777.1:27627-47589 GCA_002081605.1 Tropilaelaps mercedesae
CAGTGTCGATTACTATTGTGGCTGAAACCGAGACTGGTTCATTCTCTGGAACTTAATTTAGTTAGCTCTTTAGTTCCTGTGTACCGCAGTAGCGGCAAGCGAAGTGTGGGTTTGAATGTTAGATGCTATCGAACACGTCGTGCCAATATGACCAGTTCATATCGACGTGAGCCGAGATGACTTCAATCTGAAGAATCATCCAGACAGGGATGGACAAGTAAAAAAGTTATCAACATTCTAGCTAGATTTCTTCTTCTTCGAGGATGATTTCTTGGCGGCCGACTTTTCATCGTAATAGTCATGCACCTTTTGGGTGTGCGATGTCTGGGAGGTACCTCTAGAGATGTCATGAGCGAGATGATCAGGGAATGAGTGTTGGCTAGCGGTTTTATGGACGGGAAGGTGATCCTGATTGTGAATCTCACCGGCCGCGTTCCGAATGTGATACGCTTGTAGCGCCGTGAGGTGAGAGCCATGCACCTGCGGCTCGGCATGGACGCCGTGTACGGGTGCGTACTCAACAGCCACTCCTGGCTGGTGAGTATAGCCTGGATGAGCATAACCTGAATGGACATATCCAGGATGGGCGTTTCCAGTATAGGCGGATCCATAAGCCGACGCACCATGGGCAGCGACCTGCGTCAACTCGGGGTGGGCAGGTGAAGCGTACTTATGCGCTACCGGCTGTGTCACACTGGCCGACTGGGCCACACCATGCGTTTTGCGAGACTTCGAATAGTCACCATTTTGCTCATAATTTGTGGCAGGAAAGCCGAATTTCACCCTCTGACCTGCGGGGTAGGTCGAGCTCGAGCTTTCTGCGACCTGAGACTTACTGGCGTACGGCGATTGATCTACGTATTGAACGTTGTCAGAAGATGGATATTCAAACTTGCTGTCGGACCCTTTATGAGTTTTTGCTTCTGGAGCGTACTGGTAGGCAACTGGTTGAGAGTAGGGTGAGGGTTGTTTCTCGAAGGCGTTAGCCGTCTGGCTATAACCCTGCGAAGGTTGTACTTCATGGCCGGGCTGCCCAACGAACTGAGGCACGTACTGGACATTTTCCTCTGGCTGAACTGCAGTTGCATACTGCAGTTGCTGGTCCTGGTTTATGAATTGAACCTTTTGCGCGGTACCAGTTGGTCGGTACCTTTGGAGCTGGCTTGGTTGATATTCACGATATTTTATAGCCTGTGAATCGACCTGGTACGATTGATACTTTTCTGGTCGAGCAGCTGCCTGATATGTCTGAGGGGAAGCCTGGTACGGCTCGTATTTTTCCTGTTGCGGTGTTTCATATGTCTGGTACTTTTGTGCGGCAGGGGCAGGCTGATATGCTTGAAATTTTTCCGCGTGTGGAGCTGGTTGGTACGCCTGGTATTTTTGTGGCTGTGGCGCTTCATATTTCTGCTGGTCGGCTGGTAGGTATCCCTGGTATTTTTCCGTTTGCGACGCTGCTTGTTGATGGTATTTGTGTGCCTCTTCAGCAGGCACGTACTTGATAGCATGCTCCGGGTTCGCCTGATACTGGTGGTACTTAGCCGCCTCTTCCTGGCTCACGTACCGAATTTCAGTCTGAGGCTCGTCACCCTCGACGGCGTACCTGTACTTGCTATCGGGTTGGGGTACTGCAAATTGCGGCCCTACTGCCTTATCCGTTGAACTGTATCCATGATATCCTTCGGAGGCGTATGCTTGTTCATCCTTGTACACTGGTCCAGTGACTGCAGTGACAGCGGCCGGCGTACTGTGCGGTTGGGGTCCACGGAAGTGAACACTGCTTCTAGCTTGCGGCTCATAAGGACCCCCGCTTGCGCCACCCCCTGTACTAGCCGGACCGTGAGTGATCTGAAAGTTGTACTCATATGCGCTAGACGTGTGCACACACAGTAGGGAATATACAATCACCACCAGCAGCGACGAATACAGCTTCATTATGCCAATGGCGCCGTACTATGGGCAAAAAATGACATCTACGGGGAGGCACACTCAACGCAGGCAGCACGCCGAACTTGGCTAACTACCTGGACGCAACAAAGTTGACCACGAGACAACAATTGCGACAAGGACAAGCACAACAAGATCACAAAAGACCAGAGGAATAACAACTGGGACTGGGACATACGAAGACGACTCCACTCGACGGGACGATCGCACGACGTTTCTCCTCCGTGATGACGTGCGGGCGGCCCTTATAGCTAAGAGCAGCCGCAGCTACGTCAGCGGCTCCCCCTGGCGCCCGCTCGCGAGGGAACGGGTGCCAGGGGGCCTTAGGAGGCGGCGGTAAGGGATTTGCCGCGCCGTTCAGATTCTCAAGCGGACGGATGGCAAGAACAGCAAACAAGAGCGACGCCTGGACGCCAATGGCATCACGGGCTGGCGCTGGCCGTCGGGACCACTTACGGGACCATTCGAAAGGTAAAACGACTATATAGCACAACGCTGTGACGGAACAGAAGGAGGTGGAGAAGCTCAAAGTACATGATGGTAGTGACGATGGCGCTATTACGGACGACAATGAACCTGACAGGGCCGACGCGCCCTTACAAGAGGTGCCCGTTCGATGCTCAGATGGGCAGGCAAGGTCGTCTGGATAAGTGGACAAGACCTCACGAATTCTCGAGTTGGACTTCCAACTGCTTGTTGTGATTCTTGATTTTGAAATTGTCATTGAACAATTTGACTTGATGGGTTCATAGCATATTACAAACGTTTTCAAATTAGCTTAGAGTAAATCTTAGCTGTTAAGCGTTGGCATATGATAGGATTGCTCTAACTTGGGTTCTCTTATGTGAGCATACATGCTCACCGATGGCGTGGTGATAGCCAGCGATGCAACCACTATTATGCACCCACCGGCTTGTTTGACTGACGCTTTGCTTATGACTCACGTGCTTGCTGTCAAGTAAACCCTCTGTTGGTTACCATTATCTCTTCAGTTTTGACAAGATCTACCGGTGATTAACATCTACCTGAGAAATGTGAGAATCGTTGTTTAATGGCACTTCATTTACCTTAACCCCAACGTTCCGTATGACGTCGACGGCATTTACTTGTGGGGTGTTCACGCATAGGTTACGATCACGTTCACGCTTACGATCCAAAGCAGCCGTCACTAAAAAGTTCACTGCAAACAAGCATTTAAGGCATGACACACAGCGCTTGTTTCTGAGTGAAGTGCAGCGAAGATACTAGGCTGGGTAATGAACGAGCGCGTTATTCATTCGGACGCACCCAGGGGATCAAAGGCCTTTTGCATAATCGCCCCTGGTGACCGACCAACGCGGCGAAATTGTTTGACCATATTTTTTGCGGAAAGAAGTGTAATCCAGCTTGCTGCTTATAATAATTCAGCTATTTTTTTTCGCAGCGAGTAGCATTGTACGCGTGCTGTGAAGTGGCAGATAAATTGTTTTCACCCATGACCAGTAATAATTCTGCCCAGCAGTACCGATGTATGGGGTATGTATATGTGCAAGCGTCCTTTCAAAGAGGTTGTAGCCGGAGGATTCTGAAAACGGTTACTTTAAAGTAAGGCTCGGTCGGAAATGTTTTGAAACCATTTCCTTTATAAATCAAAGTTTCGACATCGTTTTACTTGTTTGAGATCGGAGTTTTCAGATTTTTTTATAAAAATAATCTTGTCAATATGATTTTGCCAATATGTCAATATGAATATGAATATGGCATTGCCATATTAAGAAAGGGAGACAGCTTTAACAGTATGAAAGCCTCAATTTTCTTTAATACTACGTATGTGAAGGGATGTACTTAAATCGTACTATTGTACCCGATTAACCTCAATTTGTGATTTTCGAAATATAGATATGTTGGAATATATTAGCTATTCGAGGTTCTACGCACATGTACTGTTACGTTTCAAGTTAAGCAAAATGCGTTACAAATGCATACAAAATTTGACACTTGAACTACTGTTTGGAACATGTTGACGAATTTCTCTGGCCTTTTTTGTTATCTGTTATATAATATTTAAGGGTGCAGATGTACAATAATATTAAAAGTTTCCTTAGAATTTATCATTTGTGTCGTTTGTTCGTACAAAGATCTTTAGCGACGCATGATGTAAGGCACGTTTCGTTTGGATCAATTCAGTGGTCAACTTAAAATCAGCAGAGATACACTGGCGATCACAAATAAATAGACATGAGATACAAATGCAATTTAATGTCTATGAGACCTAAACCATAACCTTGGACTTTCATGTGGCAGAGCGTACAACTGGACTGACTGTATTCTACTCTGCTGGACGAATCGGATCGCTAAGCTGCGTCTTCGAGCTGTCGAAGTCCTTCAAACGGTCTGCATTTTGCCGGATAGTTCGAACCACCCATCCACTCAGCACAGCTCTTTCTCACTGTTAGATTCCCTGATCGATTTTGAGCCATTTAAACTGGCTTATTGTTGTTTTTTTTAGATCGATTAATATTGGGATAGCTACGAAACCGAAAAATGGGCGTGCTGTATTATATGGGGAATACAAACGGAGAAAAAATATTTTACAAGAAAAAAGCTAATGAAAAACTTACTGCTTAATGATTGATAATATTCTAGACGACAAGGGTAGGACCGATATAACAGTCGAAACAAAATTGAAGATGCTTCAAATTCATATCATTGTAAAAGAACCGGAGGAGTCAGCGCTTTTCGTTATATAATAATGTGTACCATTATAGCTGTAGCCGTAATAAAAATAATAACAATTTATGATATCATATTGTTGCTGGTACGATTATTTTTTTATTATGATTACGTTAGACAAAAAATCATACGCTTTTGAAGTTTGCTGCTGTGCACTATTTATTACAATTCTTATAGAAAGAACAGAAAGGGCTAGTCGAGGTGTGCGTCATAAAACTATATTTCAATGGATTTCAATCTAAACTTTGTTTTGTTGTACATTTTTGGACGTTTTTACTGTAAGCGAAACAAAGTAGTTGAATATTCTTGAAGATTCAACCCGTTTATCAATGTTTGTCTTTAACCTATATTTGACTCTATTCTATGTTATAAATTAGCAGTTAAGCAAAACCCTTATTCAGCCGGTTTCATTATTTAGCTGGGTTCACTGTTCTCTTACTAGGATAATAAAAAGTGCTTGTTTTATTACCACTAAAGCTTCAAAGCAAATTGACTCCATTTCCCGCCAGCGATGACCACTTCAAACCGTTGTGTCTAAGAACTATGGCAACAATCTCTCTGCCCAAATTTTTCTAACTCGTCTTGTGTTCCGAAATCAACACCTCAATAAAGTCAACAATGGTAGAGGTGTCAAATGCAGTGGGATTTCATTGGAGTCTCCTCCATGGCCACTCCATTACAATTAAAGTGGAATATGATCAAAAGGCAGACCTACTTCTTGACTTCAGTCATGCAATAAGGCTTCAAAACATAAACAATATTATACTAAAGTGTGGTGAAAGAAGACTGCTGAGCAAGAGTTTATCTGACTGTTCTAAGTAACGGAAAAGAAGACGATACGATGCTGAAGCGATACAGTTCGATAACGTCAGCAAGGAGAATTCTTGAACGCCTGTCCAACATCATCATGTTAGTCTGCAAAAATAGAGCACGCCCTATTTATGTGGTACAATCTATCTCCATAGTAGACACCATTTCCAGTAGATCGCTTCAAGCATCCTTGTCGTCTGGCTCGGACATCACTTGCAGCAATAGCAACAATTCGCTACAATTGTGAACAGTGCTCAGCGGGAGTGCTACATACGATTGGAGCATCTCTGTTCCAAACGACGTTTTCCCTTTGTGCATTACCATCGGTGTTTCACTTGAGTCAACAGTATCCGCGAAGTTTCATCTCCGCGTTTGCTCAAAAGGCCGCAGCTAGCTCTGCTATCCTAGCTGTAAAGCACTGATGATAATACTAATAGTCGCTACAAGAACAATAATAACGGTCGCGATAATAATAATGCTGATAATATTGTATGGTGATGCCACTGCATCAACATCAGGTCGACCACACGGCCCATAGCGGCCAATAAACTAAATGACTGCTGCAGCTACAATCATGACGACCGCTGGCACGAGGTAACACATGTGCCCCAGATGTCTCGGCAAAACCCGCCATCATCACCCCCACCCTTCGCCCATACACTTAAACGTCAGCTGGACAGACTGTCGGTGAGGGTGGAATTCATGTTTCAACAATGCAAAACAGAAGTATGCCGAAGAAGATATCAGACGACTAGAGGCCAAACAGACCATCTGCATATAGGCACAAAGATGAATACCATGGTGACATCACCAGTAGCGTTGGGCGAACTTCTCAACTTAAACAAGAAGCAATGGTGAAAAGACATGTGCCGCAGTTAGCGCGAAAAACTACACGATGCGTGGTCATATGTTACGTCATATATAACCGCAAGTGAGCCTTGTCACTCCCTGTGCAAATACGGAACCGCAGACGACCTAAAGAGTGCGACCCACGCTGCGACGTATATTAGTTATGTCGAACTCTTGATTACCGCTATGATTACATCAATATCTTCTTAGTAGAATATTAAAAAATTACTACATGAGTGCTGAACTCGAGCCTCATGGGTGTAATGCTGGCGGATCACGATAAACACATGGCTGGTTTGACCTTTTGGTTAGAGTTCCTTTTGACGGTTTTCCTGCCCGATTATGGATGAAATAACGTCTTCTGGTGACGTTAGTAATGTTTTAAAGATTTGTTACTCGTTTTCGTAGCAAACTATCGTTATGGAAATGTAAACTGGCAGGGTCGCAAAGACCCGGTTTACATAATTTCACATAAACAGACAAGCACTTCTAATGCGAAGTTGCAATATTAGCAGGAGTTTCACACCATGGACGTGCCCTATGCATCCCTTTGCAAATAACGGGTGTACTTCTACTTAATTCACGAAGTATTGAACTGAAGCATAGAAAAAGTGAACAGCACAGAGAGTAGAGTTGTGATCACAGCCTCCGTTAGAAACTGCATTGTAAAAATAGCGGTAAGTACTTCATATGAGTCAAGAACGTTGTGAATGTATGAACATCGCAATATGTAAGGTGGCATTGTGAGACGTAAGCCAGAACCTTTAACTTTAAACACAAATAACAAACGTCACCTGATTTAGGCAAAACAGTTTACAAATTAACCCTAGATGACTGGCCAGGAGTTTCTTACTTAGACAAATACCATGGGAGTTCTGAACAACGCGATCTTGCACGTTCACTAACATTCAGGCGAAACATGAAAGCTAGATCATTCGTAGTGTTGAAGATTCTGACGATGACATTGCATACATGATCTCCTGCGTGGGCACTTCATTTTCGACGTTCGCTGTGGGGTACATGAAAAAGGTACAATTATGATAATAATATGATTGAAACAGTGATTGTACACCACGAAAAAGAATGATTTCCTTTCCAAAATATGGCAGCAAAAAATCCCTAGAGGACAAAATATTTTTAGTCATCAATTCGACGTGTGATGCAAGTAAGCGCAAAAGGCAATGTCAGATAATTACGGATCTACGTCAAAAGCAGCCAGACCAGTAACTTCTATTGGAATGTATCGCGAAGAGAAATCGGGTCCGCAATTTCCCGTTTCCTAACCTAAAGCTCAGATTTTTAAGAAGATCTAACGATAGATGGAAAATTAGCCAGTCTGACAGAGCAGACCCTACAATTTGTATAGATTTTCTGACACAAGGCTACAGGTAGCTACGTCCATATTTTCAATTGGTTTCGGATACGGTTGCTCAGCCAGGAACCAGAAAAGACGTGTACCAATTGCAGTTTTTTAAGCATTTCACAGTTCCTTAAGCGCATAACTCATCATTACCAATAGATATTTATAGTCTCATGTCTTCTCACTTAATTAAGAAACTTTTCCTACGATTCACTTACTGAATAGATCGGCTTAAAAACGAATACCCTTTCACTTCAATACATCGAAGTATTCCTTGAAGGGCTAGTGTATGCAAGACTATCTTTAATAACACATATTGACATCCAAATGTTGACTATGCAAATATTTTTACGGCTGACCGTCAGTCAACATTTAATGTCGACGGTAGCGCTTTTTGCATTACTTTGTAAGACGAACCCCATAAATGTAAATGTACCGCGGCGGGGATCGAACACGTGCACCTGTGTATCTCCTCCGGTCGCGAGACGCACACGAATGCACCAAGTCACCGAGCTCGACATGTGCTGACTATCTGTCGGTACCGTAGTCGCTTGACAGCTTTGGCAGTGTTTCAAATAAACGAGTGAAGCCCACGAAAAGGAAATGTTTTGTATTTTCTGTGGACAACGTCTTGAATATGACGTGTCATACCGTATAGACCATTAGGGGCGGACTTGGACCATTTTTCAAATGGTCAAGCGTGATTGCGGTGTCGTTAGTTCCGTGACTGCAATCCGTTTATACTGCCAACGATTACGATGGAGATGTGGATCGGGAGGGGGAAGAAAAAAGCGAGTTCTCAACTAGAGGCGCGTTTGAAAATAGCAATGCTAGTAATCGTGCTAGTAATAAGTGCCGTTTAAGGCCTGTACGCCTTCTAACAATCGTTTAATTCAGCGTCGTTTTCATATTGTCATCAAGCCAGGACCGGTGAGTGCTGCTGGGTAGTTACAAGCATTGTAATAGGGAGATTGTGCATGCGTGTATTTGTATTGGTGTGCATGCGTGTGTGAATTCTGTATCCAGATCATGACAGTAACTTGGCATTCTTGCCTGGGATTAGGCGGCAAAAAATTCATGCTTCATTCGATTCGTTTTTCATTGGCGCGTACCTAGCGTATCAGAGCCGTTACTCCATCGTTTTGAACTACTGCAATGCTACAACTGGCGCAATGTGTATGTATGCACGGATGCGATAACAAGTTTCTATATAATATTTTAAATATATTGCGAATGACGAGTTAATAATTTAAAATCCCCTGTCGTATATCAAGTTTCATGCATTTGTGTAAAAAGTTTTATACGGATAGTTTCTTCTACCTTTCATATAATCAAATCACAAGTTGGTTTGTCTGCCAAACATAGGGTGCATATATGGCTATATCTATTGCTGCTGTATCTTTTTTAATACTTATTACAGTCATTATTTTAAAAATTGAGATTATATATCATATGATAATAAACGCATAGCCTTTATGAGCTCGCCTTTTGGTAATTCGACTGTTCGTTACACAGATTTTGCAAAATATATTCAAGCTGAAGATAGACATTACTCATCGACTGTAAGAGAACGGGAATTTAACTTCTAAACTTCCGTAACCAGGCAAGATGTATGCGGTATATCATAACTATGTCTTTGTTTGTATCGGAATGACTGCAAAGTATATCTTTGGGTTTTCACATGTCAAAAAGTTCATCTAGGATACCTTCTTTAGAGTGATATCTTGAGTGAATCGTCGCGCCATGTGTGTTTGGAGCTTGAAATTAAGATAGCATCAATCTCCCGTTTTCGATAAACGCCATGTCGGTTGATATCACACGATTAAAATTATACAGCATTTGTAATTATTGCTAATGTTGAGCGCATCTACACATAAAAAAAATAATACCTTAAAAATATTACGGGCGAAAAGAGCTGATGCTTATTAAGACTAGAAGATTATAAAATTCAAACCAAATATAAGAAAGGTTTCAGAATTGTTCTTTCGTTCTGGAGAAAACTTGAATTTTTATTTTGTTTGTTCGAGTCTTTGTCTAATGCCCGGTCACAGCCGGTTAGTATGGTTAATGAGCAACGGCGCATACCGTGCGCCCTAGGAGTATCGTACAAAAGAGCGTGATATCGAGTTGTAAGAAGGTGTGGTTTTATCCATGGCAATTGAATTGACCCACTGGTCACACGTTTGGTAGTGTACACTCAAGTTCTACGAAGTTCGATCGAACTACCAAGTTCAATTATTGCACTTGAAAAAATACATAGTGATTGTTTCGCAGTTACATTGAGAAACGTAATTCATGCGCTGGTTCTTTTTTATTAATGTAACAAAGTGCTGAAAGGTATATACCTTCCATAGCATTTCATTCTAGTGCCGCATTATACATCACTCAATCGCTGATCACAAAATTTAGCAGTCGAGTATTATTTCGTCGCTAAATAATACAGATTAAGGTCGTGTTACATAAAGGCGTTAAAAGAAACCTGCCTTGAAATCGAATAGTGCAGCCGACGTCATCTATCGTGGCTAGTTTCTTATTATAACGACTTAACAGGACTGACGGGCTACTGCGTGGCCTGGTTAAATACCGTAACTTCTGGATAAAGCTCTCCACATGTCAGTCAACCCATGTCAGTCGAATTCCTGTCAGTCGAAATTCCTGATCTGTATGTAACATATCATCGTAGCAAATACATTTTGTGAACCAAATTTTATTGGAAGAAATACAGCTCTCGTAACCGTTTTGGTAACACATGTTTACTAACGGTTTGTTCCAGTTCTAATGGAGAAATTAAGTTTTTCGACACTACTAAGGCTTTTGTGCTTTTAAGAGCATATGTATTGATCGGGTACGAGACACCAGGGACAGCTCCATGGCGAAAATTATTATGGCTCTCACGAGGAGCCATCGTTACGCTTCAGTGTTTGAACCAAATGTGCTGTGCGACTTCTGTTGGCACCTTCCTCACTACCACTAGACTCTAGCTTGCTATACGTCTCGGCATTATCCTACTTAAACTGGGGTATCTTGGCTTTAAAATCCTTCCTTAGTCCTTAATCCTTCCTTTAAAGTCCTTCCATTAAGAAAAAATAAATGAAACATGACGGTTTTAAATTTCATTAAAATCCTTCATCTTTTAGAGACTCTACATTTTTGTCATGACATTTTTGAGAGCATTTGAAAATTACTTAAATTTGACTACACTTGGTATCCTCCGTTGGATTCTGTCATTGATCAGACTATATTAAGTTCTCAACCTGTGTAATTTTTCACTTTCTCACTGTCTGTGCATGCTTGTCCAGTAAATGCAAAACTTGGTTAGAGAACCCTATCCATAAAGTCGCACAGGTAGATTGTCATATGTTATCATATGATAAACATATGATAACACATGTTATCATAGTACAAGGCCTGACCCAGTTACTTCCATATCTAACCGACAAAAAGAAATTGTCTCAATTCGCTTTCGTTTCGCCCAGTAAGACTCGCTGACCGTTTCGCAATACTTATGCGGCTCTAGAAGTTTACGGTGAGCAATTTATAATAATCTTTGCGACAAAATTGAAGACTACAAACAAAAGCTTGAAGGGTACGTCACTATTAATGGGTATGACGACTGTACTTTTGTGCTGTTGTTAAGGGGAAATCAATATATATTTATAAAGTCGAAAAATTGCCTTTTTTAGATAGTCTGAATGTCCCTGTCTAATGAAATTTACTTTATATTTTCAAGAAAAATTCAGCAAATGTATATATTAAAGTATTAACTTTTTCAGTGTGTGCGTATTAAAATAAGATATAAATATATATTTCTACTCAAACATTCAATTTTCTGCATATCTGCAAAGTTAGCTTAAAGTTCACCTCCCTTCTATGAAAGGAACAGAATACGGAAACACCGTTACGTAACAGTCATCATTTCACTGAACATCATCCGATATAACCGAAGCCAGTAGATATCAAACCCGTACATTCACAATTAAATCCAGCGCTTAGTAAGGCTAATAATTTATATTAATAGATATAATAAGCAATTTTGGCTTGGCCCAGCGTAACGAAATTAAAATTTATACATAACACATTCTAGTAAAAAGTTACTACTTTTTTTCTGAAAATAGGGCTAAGCTGCGAAACGGAGGTCATTGAAGTGACTAATTACACAACCCACAACGCCACATTAAGTTCATCACAGCAGTCATTTGCTTCTTTTTATTTTCTTCAATTCGGCATTCCTTGTTAATCGTATTTCTATATGAAAGTTTAATATTGCAAGTTCTTGTTGTTGTATGGCGCATAGCGCAAAGCATCTGCAGCGAAAAGGGATGTGAGATTGGTTGGGCAGCTAAATTTGGCAATATATTCTCTTCGCGAGCTAAATGATTCGTTCGACTAATATTTATAACTAATTTTACTTGTGACTTACGGCAGAATGTTCGCAATACAAAACTACCTTATCTAGATGCAGCAGGTAATGATTAGAGCGCAATGGCTCGCTAGTTAAGTACATAAGGGCGCACCTTGTGCTACTATCGTGGCTAAAAATATTCCATAATGTAGCAGCCAGTAACAACGAATAGGTACGAAGGCCTATAGGTGTTACACGTTACGTAAGAGGAAAAGTCGCGCAAATGATACAAAAAGAGTGTGTTTAGAATGCTGGCTTTTTTAGTAATGTCATACATTTCTGGAGCGGTCATCTTTAGAAAAAAATCCTTGTGCTTCGACAGACAGAAGTTGCTTGGCTTTCGTTTTGATAAGTAAGTCAAGGCAAGCCTCCCCTAATGAAACGAATACTTCTTTAATAGTTCTCCTCCCCTACAATACTTCCCCTGGCGCTCAATTGGTGCCAGGCAGGGTCGTTTGGAAAAAATGAACTCGTTAAATCATTTGTGAGGAGTGGATCCGTGCTATTGAAGGGTTTTAATTACTAACTTGTATTGATTAGGATCTATAAAGTCCAGATGTTTGTGCATATGCGAGACGTGATAACAATCCGGCACGATAAATATCAAACGGATTAGTTATTATTCAAGATAGGTTTTGCTTTTGAGTGGTCCCAATTCGTTAGTTTGTATTCAACCACCTCGTTGTTTCACTGATCTGACAGTACCATTCACTGATACAAATGCATTATAAAATAGTCGTGTATCATCATGCTGTTGCGATCCAGAACTATCCAGATCTGGCGTAAGAAACAACAAACTGCTTTACGTGTGCTGACCCATAGGCCTTTCATCTTTCGCCACGGTCCCACATAAGCTTATCACTCTGCGTATTTTCGTTAAAGTCGTTCCCGCTTGCCATAGAAACACCGCCAACCGCAATAATCAACAGAGTCCTGTATCACCAACGAAAAATAATAATCACGCAAAACAAATACGTGATACACAAAAATAATCAAACTTAATTCAAAACAAATAAAGGGTCATCGTAGCACTATCAGTGATACATGCGCGAGTAAGAATTCATCATGAACAGTAACACCCGAAACTACTACTTCATTGGGATTATCATCGGATGACAATTTCCATTGAATCTACTTCAAGGCCCCGCTGATCAATAGCGGGTTGACTGGTTCATTGCTTACATTGCTTGCTGAGTTACACAGACCCGTAAACGCACACATAGACACATTGTACACACGCCCACATACGTGTGCACAGACTGACAGCTCTTCTTGACTTCTGTATCTGTCCTGCGTACTATATTTGTTTATCTACATCTATATAATCATTCCTTGGATAACGCGTAGACACGCTGACGTTTTCGTTAATCTGTTACCGAAGCAAGCGCCGACGAAGCATTCTGCTTTCTTCCCGTGCGGTGAGCCGTTCAATAGAAATTGGCCGGCTTCGTTACTTCGGTAAATACTTTTTTCTTATCCTTCGCCGTTAGTGGTTCTTGAGCTCTTGCCCATTGTCGATGACAAAAGCAGTAAAGCGTACGACACTATGTCAACAACTCTCTTAGCTGTCCCAGGCTGAGTGAGCAGAACAAGTAGTAGGTGAGCATGGCCTCTCGTGCTAAAATGATAGGATCGTCCGTCATGGTCGATACCGTTGTTCGTGACGAATGCATGGTTCTCGTTATTAACTTCGCGTGCCGTCATAGTTGAAAGGATAACGTCGCGAGTAAGGGCAGAATAATCTCCGGTTTCTTTCTACCAAGAGGTTCGCCCGTAATGTAGCACGTTGGACTCACCCAGCGTCTGCAATGTAAATCAATGAATAAATATATTCGCAACACAGGTAATCAATTATTTTCATTTGCCATAAAAAAAAGCTTTTCTATGGCGATGCTTAATTATCTATTGTTGTTTACATGTTAGATGACAAGTGGTCAAGTACATTTACAGAAGGTATCTAAATGCTGAAATCAAGCCATCTGTACAGCTATTCAACCGTTTCGTAAACTCCATCTCTTTCTACATAAGTGAGAAGATCATTAGAAAGGGAGTTGAAATTCGTAAGCCACTGCTGCAGAGCTTGTACACTATAATATGCTATCCGGATACCCCAATGAGCTTTTTAAACGCTTCTGTTATGTTAAAAATACTTGGCCTGTACAGTCGAACAGTTTCATGTCTTTGGTTGATTATTATTCGTGTTGTGGTTGTATTCGCGTTGCCTTTATTGGTTGACATCGCTAAGTTGGCTCTTTTAGCCTTGAATTCAATGTGAAATTGACGTTGATCGACAAAATCCAGTCTCCGAAAAACTTAGAAAGACTCTATGGGATCGCAACGAAATAAGCATTATTTTTCTCAATCACAGTAAATGTTGTAAGTCGTAATGTGTCACTACAAAATTTTAACCCACAGATAGAGTGGGTAAAAAAGGATTTCCATTTAAAAACACTTAGATTCAAGCCGAATAACACGGCACCAAGTTTATGCATCCTATTTCCTTTCAAGGAGAGGGACCTCGTGCTGCTGTATCGCTATCCAAACAAACAAACGAGACAAACTTCTATTACCATGCTGTCAAGCTATTTTACCGCTCTGCATTGTATCCCACCAATCAGCTAATACGGCTATCAATTTATGTATAGAGCAGCTGGAAGAGGATGTTTTTTGGATGCATAGGCACACGCCCTTACATAACCTGTCACAAGCCATTAGCGGTTTATTTTTCTTTCCTCACACATTACAATTAAGACGATTCTGATTGAACTACAAGGGTGAAAACTGACATTGTTCACTCACTATCACTCACTATGTATTAACCTCACTTAAAAAAATTCCTTTGACACAAATGCTTGAAATCCCCATTTTGTAACTTTGTGGAAAAATGAGCTTATACGCAATACGTCGGTGGCATACAATTTTCTATGACTTAATAGCAGTCTGTGTCCTACACATTAGATTGTTATGCTAAACTATTTGGTTTTCCTTGAGCCCCTATTGGGCAGCATATTGGCCCAGTCGCCGTCAGCCCTTCGAGAGTTGCCTTTGAAGCCAACGTCTTCCGCCAATGAAGTCATCGTCGAAAATCGGCTCTGCGTTTATGTCAATGAGCGTCAATGCAACGCTGTTTTTTTTTTTACAGAAGATGTTGCTACGGCTATCCATGCTACCAGAGTTCAAAACAAATTTGAATGAATAGTTGTAGTTGTGAATAGGTGTAGAGAATGTATTAGCCTACTATGTATACAGAATGTTTTGTCAATAATTATGCCCATAACGATGTATAATGATGTGGGTCAAGACCTGCTCTATGGCAAACCAGCTGCGTTCATAGCATCTCGTTTCACAGCACACACTATATATATTATCTATTCATTTTTAACTCTCTGTTAATTTGTAAATGCAAAGTTAATCAGATAATTAAAAAAAAAACGTTTGTACTGATTCTCCAAATACCTACGATTTCTTGGCAAAGGGTTGAATCTCAGTTCAGTGCACATGTGCTTGCTTATTCTAACTTGCCACCAGTGGCTTGTTCTGTGCATTCCGAAGAGACCGTCTAAGTGGTTCAGTCAATGAAAATTGAAGGGTGGCCGGCTGCAAAAAAACCGTGAAATGGAAGGTCATTAATTTCAAATACGAGGCCGCACATTTGTGTCATTTTTCTCCTGATTACCTTTGTCGCCTCTTCCCTCTTTCTTCATCTTTCGACTTGCGCATAATTTGTCCAGCTTACATCGAGTGACAGCGAGATTCGGTCCAATTCCCTCATATCATAATTTTGCACCGCTGTCTTCTCTTTCACGTTCGCGGGACTGTGGCTGTGACCTGACAGGCTGTAAAAGCAAAGCGAGTGTACGGTATTTAGGGGTTTGCTCACGAACAGACAGAGGGATCGGTACGTAGACCAACAAAAGGCAAGAAAATGCTGTGAATTACTTGCTCGCACACTGGCGCATGACTGCTCTAATCGACGTGCCAGTAATTTTTTCTCCGTCCACGGGCGCGCCTGCTACTGAATGAGTGAAACGTATCTGGATAAGGAATTGCAGCTCTTTCCAGTGATCACTATCTCCCGTGAGAGTAACTTCAGTTAATGCTCGCGCATTCGTTTGTGTTTGTGCGTATGATTGTAAGAGCTGTGGAAAGTGCAAACGGCCAAAGAACGGGATTGGCCACTGCGTAGGATGGCCAGAGGCTTCCCAGAAATTCTGTTTGCTCTGTGACAAAGGAGGCAATTGCGGGGTCAGCGAGGTCCGTGCCACTTCGCTATTGTCTCGTCATTGAGGCATTCTCGTCTTCACCGTTTTCGTTTTTATGCTTGGTTGTAGACGTCTGCTTTATTTTCGTGATGTTCGTTCTTTCAGACGGTCGGACACCCAAAGGGTCGTCCCTTGGGTTTACATTACACCACCACCCTATGTTATCTCTTGTCGCCTAGCTGTTCGCACCTTTTCTCACACAGCAGTCAGGTCTCACCCAATGCTCAGATCTGCCGCCTTCCATTCTGGATAACTTTTTCCGTTGTCGAGTAGCTCCCATACGTCGCGCAGCCATTAAGCCATTAGGATAGACATAGGCACAGAACATCCAAGCGCGTCATCAGATGAACGAGCTACGACGAAAACAAACATAGCGAACCTATGTCTGTCCCCCAAAGGCAAAAAATGGTTAGGTTGTTCCAATAGTGAACTAAAATATTCAGTCTACCAGTAGCACTGGTGCTAACGACGGGCAGCTAATCCCAACGGACGGCTAATAAGAACGCTGGGAGCTTTTCGGCGAGAGAAGAAAGCCTTCGCACGGTCTTCAAGCATGGGGCAAGGCTATTTGTCCTCTTTCTTAATTGCTCATTAGGCGATGATCTAAATCCTTTGCTGAACTACCAGATTAGGGTAGCGCGAAGGAGCATGCTTGGATGTCCTGCACCACGCGCGCGCCGTTGACAATGAACAAGCCTCTCCATCGGAGAGGCCTAGGCCAAGTGATCGAATGATGGAATGGAGATAGGTAAACCGGTAAATATAGATAACAATTTCTTATCCTATTCAGCTGGCAGAGACCAATGACGTACCAATCATGCGTAGAGCGTTTTTATTTTAGAATTTATTTAGAATTTATTAGAATTTATTATTTTAGAATTTATTAGTGTGAACATTCATTCATTAATATAGCCAGTAAACTTAAGACAATTGTGGACCAGCAATTTAAGCTAGGTAAGACATGGAATCGTAATGGGTACGTAGTCTTGATTAGTCAGCTCTCTATACTGACATATTTCAGTCCAAGACAAAGGATGAATCAAGGTTGAATCCATGTCCCAAGTGCTGGTCATAAAGCAAACTAAAAAAACTTCAAATAACAAATGTCTAAAGTGTTCCGTAGAAATGGCGACGTATCCCTCTTAAGTTGTGAACGACACTGCCCTAGCAGCTTTACGTTATAAGAGTCAATAAAGATGAGCAGCCAGCGGAAGCTCAATACAGCTAAGCTGTAGAAAATCAGGCCAGTAGTGTGTGATCTTATACCCATTTAAGCTATACCCACCGAGTTATACATATATATATATATATATATATATATAGCAACTATTATTGCCGCTGTTTGCGTCTAAAACATCAAAGTTTTTAAATAGTTTAGTAAATTCGAATAAAAGAATGTCGACGCATATATAAAATACTAATTCTATCGCATATAATCGGAATTAAAGGCGTACTGCACTTGGTAATAAAAAAAAAACGTTTATCTTTCAACTACGACAGCGTTTGAAAATTTTAAAATTTTGATGTCTTTGAATTCATCATTCACTTTTGTGCAAAATTCACTAAAGGTTCTAAGGCCGAATAACTTCCCAGAGCCAGACCCCAGCTTGCTAAAAAGTTTATTGGATCTGTTAAGCTCATTTAGCAGTTAAATGTCCTGGAGTGTGGCCCACTTTTGGCTGTTCGTCAACCTTCCGGCTTCCTAGATGGAATGCCAGCACAAGTGGCGCAGGTCTTTCACAAAAGACCGTAATGCTTACGATTATAATCGATTTCGATGGATTTATTTAGCGATGCCGATTCGTTACTTCGACTCATCACCTCTACGAGCCTTTCTCGGAACATTTTTAAAACATCGTAATAAGTGATGCCAAAATTCCTCTGCTAGTAGTAGTACTTCAGAACGTATGACCGCTCAAAGACCGGTCGGTTTTCTCGGATCGATGTAATACGCTCGTTATAATATACTGCTTTGGGTGGCTAAGTAGCTGTCTCGAACCTGGTGGCGCTTGGCTGGCATTCTGCTAAAAACTGGTGGCGCTTGTCTGTTCAAATTTTGCTGGTGATGCATTTACATATCTAATTCTCTTTACCTAGGGTAATCGAAGTACTGTTGTTTCTAGCTTAAAACGGGGATTGTCTGTATATATATATCCTGTGTCAATATAATGACACAGGCACGTTTGCTCCATGCGGTTATGTCGTAGTTGGGGTTGATATCTTTACACTCTGGGACAAAGGCTTTTGCAAAAAGGACCAGTCCACTAAGCGGTTTAAAAAGGTTATGTATCTGTTGATGTTGGCCAATAACATGCACATGAGATGCTATAAATTGTGCTATCGCAAGTGTTATTGTACCAATTTACTACTACGACTATTGTAGAATAATAATAGCAATATAGTAGTAACTGTAGTCGATGAAAGGGCAATACTTGATTGATTGATCGACAAAGTAAACGGCTGAACTTGCGAAGTCGGTGACGATACAAAAGCTAGTCTATTTGAATGCGAAAATTCTGTATGAATAATGCGGCTTGCTTTCGTCGTTTTCCAGCGGGGCACTCTTTCGCACACATTTGCTGTTCATAATACTTGACTTCTTATTAAACAGCATTTCGGACGTATATGTACCGCGCACACACACATACATTCAACACATACGTGTCTAACAATTGTCTTTCAATATCTGTGAGCAAAAAAATAAAACTTTTGTCGTACGCTGTATCTGCTCCGCTGAATACGCTCTGCTTCTTCGTCGTTTCTCCGGGCACTCTGTCGTACCTCAAGCCGTTTCTTTCTTCCCTCTTGTCAATTAGATAACAATTTCAGAATTACGCGAATGGCTCAGCAAGCAACAACTGCGAGGATATATTCAATTCATTCAATATAATCAATTCAACCCATGGCGTATAACACTTGCATAGAGACTACAGCAAAATAGAACAGGGCCTTATGGAGACTTCCTATTTTACTACGACGAGGATTTGATGGACAAACCGCTCAAAGCCTTGTGCAGCTCTTTCGTCTTCTCTATGTGTTTTTAGAGAAACGCAGCATGCTTTCTATGTCCTTTACTGCCCCCGAAGCGCTGCTACCACCGAAGACAATAGCAATGTTAGCAGACTAAACTGCGAGAGGGAGAGGGAAAAAGAGAAAGCTAATAAAGCTGACTACTAAATGGATAAAACGTCGCACGACAGCCAAATATCTCTCTACACTACACTAGGGTGGAGTCAACACCGCTGCCAGGAGCAATGTCAGGGTAAAAATCTCATGGGCTACGAAGATATTCTGTAACTTGGGGAAACGCGCCTTCCACTAGGTAACAAACGCCAATCCGACGTCGTCCGTGCCGGCGGGTATGTTCTCTGGGTAAATAGCCCTTTCTTGGTATTTGGCTATAATGACGACAATTCCCTGTCCAATAGCGCTTCTGCTTCGTCACGCTTTGCATTTTCCCGGAAGACGTGTTCGTCGTTCCATCTGTATGTCCGCCGCTGACGATGTAATTCAACTCACATTGCTGAAGGCTGCTTTTTCATTACTGTTGATACCATAATGCTAACGATTTTCGTACTCGGTAGCGACCTTCATATATATATATATATATATATATATAT
>MNPL01005781.1:7281-18339 GCA_002081605.1 Tropilaelaps mercedesae
GTGTCTCCAGCGGTCGCCTCGAGGCGTACGGAATTACATCAAGGTATAGGTTTCCACAGTTTTTTATATAGTGCTGCTATGTAATATGGATCCCGAAACTGCGCATAGTTGAGTCGGGTGGCTGCGGGAATAATAATAAGTGATGAGACTGATTCTGTACGATTGCGGTGTCTAACGAAACCAAGACAAACGAGTCCAAACTTGACGTACAGCCTTTACGTTAGCCATCTTTATCCGGCCCTATGTTCCTGTAGCCACTACTCTCGTTTATCTCATCGCCTTTTTTTCTTTAGGGCTGACTATCAGCCAACATTTAACGTCCACGGTACCGCTTTTTGCATTACTTCGTATGAGGGACTCCATAAATGGAGATGTGCAATGGCGAGGATCGAACCCGCGCACCTACGTGTCTCCTCTGGTCGAAAGAAACACGCGGATACGTCAAGCCACGGGCTTGACTTACTTCATTGACCTAGAAATCTACTTTCTGTCGATTGTTGCCTATACGAAATGTTTTTATGTATTTGTACACTCAGCTACTGCATGGGATGATCACACGTGCGAATCCGGTATGGTACAGGACGGTGACCGAGCTTGATGGTATGCCTTTTTTACGCAGTTGCTTTCCAAATACCGGAGTGCTTACAAGTTTTCTTGAACGTTTTAGAAACCCGGCGTTTTGTCACTTTTAAGGATTCTCTATTTTCCAGACACGCAAGTGGCAGACAGAATACCACGCTTTTTGTAGTTAATTAAAGTGAACCATGGCAGCGTTGCGCGGAGAAGGGTTTCTTCGTCCACTTCCGAAAGAACATTGTCTCACGTCCAAATTTCGTTGAAATTTTCTCAAAACAACTCCGGTTAGTTTTGTCGAGGGTTACCACAACAACCTATTCCCGCACACGGTCTCCTCAACCCAGCCCGTAGAGACTAATAGAACTAATAGAGACTAATAGAACAAAGTGATCAATGTTTAGGACGTTATTTTAAACGCAAACGTACATAGTGTTTTATCATGGAAACATACATGCGTGTGTACACAAATGAAAACAGTACATTCAAGATTGAGATATAAGAAAACGACCTTTTCGTCACCCCGACGTGAAAGAGCGCCAAAACACCCCAGGGAATTCAAACTGCCTTCGTGATGAGTCTATTATTAGTGCTAACACGGCCGAAAGCGTCGATAATCAATCCAAATTATATTTCTACGATTATCTATCATAGCCGCAGCAGGACAGCGCAATGTATCTATATTGAATAAGCAGCAATTTATTTTCATGTACTTATTTTGCATGTATGTTATTTTCATGTACCAGCGATTTTTTTTATGCACGGAAAAATTTCAAGTCTTGATGAACCTTCGAAAACAATAGGATCTACATTTAAACGGTGCATTATTCATGTACGTGCTTCCACGTAAAATGCTTTCTACCGTTTTTATTTAGTTATATATTTCTTAGCATAGGTCTTGTATAACGCGTTGCGATTCCCTAGTTACCAGAAAAAACACCCTATGGAATCATATTGCACCAGGGAAAGGCGTAGTGATACAGTGACCGTCCATTACACGAATGAGTCGGGTTCTAAGCACTAAGACAATTTTCAAGAATCCGAACGAGCAAACAAGCGTAGGGCTACCACGTATAGAGTAAACATCCGATCGTTCAAAGCGTATTTGTGAAATAGCTCGTGACTAAAAAATACTTTTAAGAGCCACTGTATCCCTTCTGCGAGAGAAGTCCTGAAATAAAATCATCCATACCCTTGGAGCAGTAATTACAGATGTTGAAACGTAAGCGGTATGTGTGTAAGTTGCAACTGTTTTCGAGAAGAGATGCCGCAACAGATTGTCTATCTTGAATGTCTCAGAAAGGGTCAACCAGACGACAGCTATTCCATGGCACCAGTCTTCGTAAGGTAGATGCATGATTTCGTTATTGGCGAAAATTCGCACAGTATTTTCTTTTTCAGATTCGCCTTTTCGCCTTCTACCCGGAATCGACGAGTTCAATTGATTAGTCAAAGCCAAGAATTTCGAGTGCCCCTGCTCGCAAGGAGAATTGCTTTGCCGCTCAAGTGTACCTGTTCACTTATGTTGTCATTTATTTATGGCTAGACTGACGAAAATCATATCAGAAATTTGAGTAATTGACCGCGTACGTCGAGGATTGGCGTCAATTGACGCAAGACAAACGCACTTAATCACATAAACGCGTTGCAGACTAGACTGGGAATGCTAGGCGGCGAATTCGCGACGCTGCATAGAAAGTTCAGTCGCCTGAATTAATCCGGAAAAAATTGTTTTTCACACTAAACAAGCCCAGACCGCGTTACAGCTACAGGAAGATGACGCACTTTGGGGTTTGGCGTTATTCTTTCTTGAGTTCATACATTTTCATCTCGAATTTCTTGCGACACTGTTATGGAGGAATACACAAAGAACCGTTTACCCCTAACCTTGTGAAAAAGTCACTGCGCAGGCTCCTCGCCAGTGCATCAGGGCCGATACTGAGGCAAAATCTGCACTGTCCGAGATAGATGCCGTGATTCAGCTAAGCTAAACGTTAAAGGTGGGACGTATAAAAGCCTGTCGAAGGATAATATAATTCTATGCGCTTATTTTCGATATTGAGAGTTTCCGAGAAAACGCCACCCTCTTCTATCGTGATACCTCTACATAAGCTCGTGTCGCTCCCTTTAGTTTTAATCATCAACCCATATTTAGCGTCTATGTTACCGCTTCTCGCCTCATTTCGTGAGTTGGACCCGTAAGATGGAAATGTGCAGTGGCGGGAATGGAACCTGTGCGTGTCTCCTTTGGTCGTAAGGCGTTACGCAAAGCGCGTGCGATGAACCACGCCACCGAGCTGAGCAAACCCGCGTTACCTAATCAACTGGCGTTCACTTTTCAGCTGTCCTATCGGGTTTAGGGCGCTCCGGGGTACGGACGTTTATCATACGGAAGCCTCAAATCTATCTATTCGACTGATCAAGTGTCGATGTCTTCCGTTTCAGTCGTTGTTTAGCAGCCTGCCGGTCTTCGGATTGATTTAGGCGTCTAACCCGTTCCGCAGCAGCGTCTGTTCTATAACTTCCTTCTCACATACAACACATGATCGCAATTGCGGATGATGAATTTCGGATGCTTTGATGATTTCTATCGTCGCCCAGCCACCATCACCACAGCCGAGATATTCCCGCCTTTTTATGCCAATAGCCCTGTCAGCAAAAATTGCCTTCACTTGCTTCTCGTCCCTTCCATCTTGGAATTCTCTGCGTCGTACGCCCGACGCGTCGGATAGCGCACCGGATGTACGAGAGAGTGACTACGGCGACGCGCAATTATTCTTACTGCGCTATTACGGGATACGACTAATTATTGTCGGCCAGCGTACGGGCATAGCCCACACGCTCAGACTATCCACAACCGGACGCGTCTGGTTATAAAGAACTTCGGGGTGTTCGACAAGAGTCCGTTCAGACGATGTGATATACCTGGAACGGACCGGTGGTTCAGGAGAAGTCCGCATAATGCTGAACCCGTTTCAGGCTACAAGGAAACATGGCTGACCGTTGCTGGTCTTCGTGACGGAACCTATGCGCGTACACTTATTGGACGATGCGATATACCGGTAGTCAGCTGTTTTTCGACAGTTATGCCCAGCACGTGCAGAAACGACTCATCGATATCGTTGTCGACTATAAACGAAAGATACAAATGATTGATATGGGGCAATTATTGTAGAGATTTGCGACCATCGATGCACGCATGAACTCATTTACGGATTATTTTGCGTGGCAGTGTAAAATGTCAGGTTTATTAATGATTGAGTGTAAGTCATTGGCCGGATGTGGGTGTCTACGGCACCACAAGGATTTTGATCTTCCGCACCAATGCACTTCGAAGGCGCAGGCACTTCCATCCACGGAGACGACCGATTATGTCATCGATTGTGCATGGACAGTTGGCACAACAGAAAATGTACCGTTTATCCAGCTAAATGTTAACTACCCGAACCCGTGCAGTCGACAAAAAAATAGGCCGATGACGGTGTCCCACTAGTTCTGCATTTCAACGCGATTTTCTGGTCGAATTTCGTTCAAATGTATATTGAATTTTCAATAGCACACACGCACACAGTCTAGCGAGCGTCGGCACTCGATCCGGGTGTCAAGGCACTGTGAACAGACAAAGAGAAAATGCCACGCCATCATCTTGGTGTCTGCAGTACTTACGAAGTGAGGACGTCGAGGAGCGACACTCTCGTTAGCATTCGGTGAAGATGCAACAAAATTAACACCCAAGAATGACACTAACAACCGCTCAACAAGTAAACGTGACAACACGTACAAGGCTGAATTCGTACCCAGGATGAAAAACAACGGTTTAATAACCATCATCATCATCATACATTTGTTTTGAATTCTAATCCATCTTTATTTCTCACGTATTTTGACGCCCCCTGACCCACAGACACACAAATACAAATATACACCCACACACACACACTATCACAATTCACAAGCGACCCTTGCCAGGTGGCAAAACTTCATCACGAGGCATTTTTCCTTTTCTACCCCATAGGATATACGCAGTGGTCGGTTGGGGCGCACTATCAAGTGACAGGAGAATCTACTACTTTCAGAAACGCCAGAGAAAGAGTTTCTTATGCGCTTTTCAGAACATCCCTACGAACGAACCAACGCAGTTTGTCAGACTCTCGAAACCCGATTTCACCTCACCCCGCTGCGTCATCCACACCTGGAGTTGTAGCATTGCCTGCCACCGCGTCTCAATGGGATTCACACCCGGGTTACGCTTTCCTATGGCACACCGCGGCTACCGCTGCCCTAGGCGTCTGATTCATAAACGGTAGATGAGTAGCGAATTAGATCCATAACATTGGACCGATAACGGCCATATGCACTTACCGCTGGCCCGGTATGTGGATATGGCTTATGGGGCGAAAATGAATAATTTGGTTTTCTATGTAGGGTATACCAACAAAACGTCAACACAATGAAAAACTACTCGACTGCTTTTGCTGGCACTCTGATAGCTCGATCGAACTCCACGAGCGTTGTCGCCCGAAGATGGCATCTTCACCAGTGCTCAAATGCCAAACCGGTTGGTTTAGCCACCAGGGCCACAATGTCGTTCCCATTGCAAAAGACTCCCGATCCTGGCGTCTTCGCTGATTTCATACCTGCGGATTCATGAGAAAACCATACGCGAATGTATATAGAAAAAGCGTAAGCGACTGACACTTCATAGGTGTCCGCGTGTGCGCGGGATAAAGGGGGCCATGCCAAGATGGCGAAACCGGGAGCTTAAACGTAAAACTAGAATTTGACCATATCTCAATCGCCATCTCGCGTCGATGGGTGTGTGGTACATCAGCACTAAAAGCAAAAAACGACGCTCGACTTGTGTCGTAACCACTGAAGTGTCAACGCCACTGAATTTCGTCAGCAGATAGCAGAAAAGGAAGCGAACAGGGACGTGCATTTTTCTCGACTAGACTTAAAGACACTAACTAGTCATTAGCGGTCCTGTTTAGGAGCCGTTATCCTTAACAACATAGAGCAAATAAACAAATCATCCCGGGTGATTGTCCCCGTTTCTTGACAGTTAGCTGCATCCGAGGTGACCGCGTCTCCCCTATGATTAAGGTGGCAATCAACAGACAGATACCGCCTGCCCCATGGAACCGAACAGAAGGGCTAATCGATAACAGGCGTTTCAATTTTCTGGCCAACGCGAAACTTTCGCCCTGCTCAGTTGGCCAAGTTCTTTTTTCACACCTGCGGTTGAGATGGCTTTCTGCAGGGCGCGGACATCGAACATAGCGAAATGACGTCCGTCTGGTAATAAGTTAATAACTGGCGGGCCAGTTATTAGCTGATTGTCACTGATGTAACCGCGAACTGACGTGCTTACCTAGTCGGGGGCCTACTTCCGTGTCTACTACCGGTAGGCACAATCAGGCTCAATAAAGCTGATCCCGCTTGCGGCCTGGTGTAATCTGTACCAAAAAAGGCTAAACTGAAATAGGACGATTCGTCGTTTAATCGAAGACTGTCCCAGGGAGGGGGGCGTTTAATTACAAAGCGTGTGTACATAGTTCTGTGTTATTTATGTGCTATGTCTGTTGGCATTACGTTTGGTTGCGTTGTTGTCGAGCCTTGGCAACCAATTGTGCTTAACTAACTCATGAGCTGAACAAGTTGTCATAGCAAATTGCGCGGCCCGAACTCAACAGGGGAGAATTTTGTGGCAGTTTCTGGTCATCTGGTGGTAAGTTTAGCTAATAGTAAAAATACGACTTTGTTTTCTCTCTATCTTACTGGACGGTTCGAACCTATCCCAAGTTAACATGTGTCGAAATTAACACATTTTTATAAGCTAACTCAGTTTTGTTCAAGATCAGCTTTTGTCGTCATTGAGTAATTTGTCATGCCGTAATTTTACACTTTTCGCAATGATCGAATCTAACCCTTTGGACCAAATTGGCGATACAAAAGCTACTGTTTCAATTTCCCATCAATTCGAAAACTTCACACTTATACACTTCTACACACACACAAACATAATTTGCTACTTCACAGAGAATTCTTCCGGCCAAATGCTGGCGTCCAGCCGAAAACTAACGAGTTACCGCTAACCGAAAAATTGCCCTTCTTATTTCGTGGACGAAATTTGTCGACGTTCAGACTTTTACGGCGTCACAGTATATAAAAACTGCCGGCCGGATGAGACGTTTGTCCAGCGTTCCTGCTCAAACCGCACACCACGACCTCGCTCCCATAAACAATATAGCTGGGAGCCCAGCTCGCTAAATAACCGGTTCCACGTGAGCACACGCAGAAATTGAATATCGTATTCTGGTCGCTTGTTCCCCTCGTTAGTCGTTGCTCCACCACCGACCCTTTTACACTTGTAACGAAAGTGCCATTGCGTCGCCGAAGGCCGACGCGACTCCACACAGATGTTTGTGACTGACAGCGATTTAGGTGTATTCACTTTCGCCCCCGTCGACTTACATGGGAGCCAATCGCTTAAACTCACTCGAAACAACTTGAACTGGTTTTGATGGGACGGTTGTTCGACGCCGAAGTCATAATTACCTGTAACGCACAAAACAGAAGGACTTATCATTACAGGGCACTATTACAAGTGGCAAAGGATTTCTAGCTTAGGATTTTTTCCGATGTTTTTTTGTGGCGGGTGCAATAAATAGTACTGCAATTATGCCACTTAAACTGTTCGAGAATAATACTATTTTCCACGATGTACAAGTCACAGTGGATCGTCACCAGTGATCGATTTCGTCACAATATAGCGTGACTGACACCGTGTATAGAGCGCGGTACGTGCACGTAGCTGCGTGATGTCGTAATACGAAAAATACGGCGTGTCCTTCCACGGTAGCGTCATGTTGATTCATGCATTAAACTACGTAAGCCCCTATACTTCTCTGGCGTGTCACGCACAGCTGTACCGCAATCCATTGGATCGTAATAGCACGTAAAAACACGTTAGGACTGGACGCCTGCTTTTTCCATTTGTCCATAGCGACCCAATCACGATTACCACAGTGGCCGCGTATGTCAATTGGTCCTGTTGCGGACCCACCAAACGCTGTCCTGGTCATGGATAGCTGAGCGGCCCCTTCGACTCAAGTGCCCGCAAGCACGCATGCGAACCAGACGTGCCATCTTCTAAACACTTCTCCGCTAGCGTTATGACTGTACGTTGGAGAGGACCCAATAGATGAATTTCTTGTTGACCTGCTCAACTTCGCAATAGCGAACTTCGCACTACATTTCCTCCCATTTGCCACAAATGTGGCAAGCATGACCAGCTCCCAGCGTGTTGTGTCCTGATACCGTTCGATGGTTTGTCACAAACAGCCTCCTTGTCCGTGCGGTTTTCGCTGTTTTGTTAATCTTTGTCTGCTGAACTAAACGTACGACGAGATCGGACGAGAGACCGGGGGCGAGGCGGTTCTTCTCAGGTCTTCCGCGTAGCTGCATAGGCAACTATGCCATCCGCAACGTCGGTTCATGCTAGACACTCCAACCTGGGAACAAGACGACCTCTACGAGCAGGCGCGGCCGTGCTTAAACAACAAAGGAAGGAAGCGTGTCCAGCTTTCTCAAATGCGAGCGTAGAAGAGCCGCGTAGAATGACGGAGGATCGTTACAGAAGGAGAGGCTTTAATAGCAGAAATTACGAAGAAGATGTTTCTGTAACCAGGCACACTCAGTGAATCATGCCCGGGTGCGTGCGAGGTAAAATGCTTCTGCCGACGGAAGACCGTAACTGAGAACTGTGCAGGCGATAAGAAGAGGTTAGGAGAGAAAAAAGCGAACGGCTGTTCCTTAGTTTTCGACAAAAGCAGCGTCGAGAGAGCGTTTTCTGTGTCAAACTTTCGTTGATTCTGGTGAATCTCAACGAGCACATATCGACTATTGGAATGAAATGAAGCGGTGGCGGAGAATGAATGAATCCTTTACCACTCTTCTGGACAGAAAAGAAGTGTTTTACTTCCATGTTTGTGCGTATATAAGCACATTGGGACGCACAAAAGAACGAGTTGGTACTTTTTTCAGCTTCCTCCAAAGCAGCTTCATCAAAGCAACCAAAGGTACGACGGAACGAAACGTAAAGAGAATACAAACACATAAAGGGATGGCGCGACGACGAAGAGGGCCCCTCATCTCGAATGACTATCGAAACGCCTGTAGATCTCTAGGCCTGACCGACGGCCTAGGTACTGGGGAAGGGCTATGCGATCCTATCGATCTCCATCAGCTGCTCACTACACCTGGGAAATTGGCCACTCTTTCAAGGATAACCCAACTGCATAGGCTCTCAGGTGAATTGGCGAAGTGGCGAGCTCTTTTGATATTCAAACAAGAACTCAGGCCAGCGTGTTTCGCCCTGCTGACTGAGATACATCTAGTTGAGATCCATCTAAGCTACAGCGTCGACCCAAGCCTACCTGTTTCAGGCCTTCTATGTGCCTGAGACGGGGAACAGCAAACTTCTACTTTCTAGACGTGTATATCATCCTTTATTCTAATTATAAAAAAATATGGAGATGGGATGAATTGAAAGAGGTTTTGTTTTCCCAGGCGCCCTCCAATAGACAACAATATGGAGATATCAGAGATCCGTATGATTTTGAAGCCATGAAGCCTTCCCACAATAGAACGATTCTTGCGGCCTTCATTTTATAACGGCGTTACGATCAACGCCACCGCATTGAGGTCATATAATGCTTAATGGCTTTATGTAATACTAAATCCAGGATGAACATAAAAACTGGCTTCAATTAGCGTACTATTATTGTCATTACAATTATTTTGCCTCCTTCTGCGTCCAATATCTACCTCATTGGTACAGTGTGAATCTTAGCAGAATGTCGCAGGGATGTGGGCCGGGGATGGGTGAAGAATAGCCGACTTTTTCGCCGTCACCGACGAAGCCCCACTAAAATATATCATCAGCCTATGGTAAAAAAAAGTGAGATTGCAAAAATATACGTTGATAGGGATTGATAGAGGTGGGACGCCAATGTGGTATCATCGTGTTAAAGTCAACGAGTATGGCAACGGAGACAAGAAATTTTTTGCCGATAATATACAATCTATGCTGGTGTCTACGTAGGATCTACTAAAGTCCGACAAAGTTACACTCTGTTTTTACGGGCAGGACATTCGCCAACGTTGACCCTATCTCGAAGAAAGCCACCGTCTTGACCACTAGAATTGGCTACAGAATCTCTCCCAAAAAATGAAGATTGAAATATAAATAAGCAAATACTAGACACTTCGCTATCAATGTCCACATCAACTGAGCTCGTTTCAATTGAATTGAGAAAAACAACTCTAAAAGCGTCTCAATGTCAAATCCCACATTTCCACTAGCCGGCTAGTTTCGTTCGTTCCGAGATTTAACAAATTAAGCATGGGGTACCCTGTGGCAGCGTCTCGTTCGCCATTTAACGCCGGCATTTGAATCGGCCGGATTGGATCTGCGGACATAGTCCAAATAGATTATGTGACATACTCAACTATCATCCATTGTTAAGAGCCGCAACGCGCAGATGCGATGTGGACACCGCGCGCATAGAGGAAGAGTCTGTCGGATTAATGAACGATAGATCTGAGCAATGTGGTACATTTCGTTACGCGTTGGTCTCGTCATGGCTATCTCTCGTCTCCACCTTCGTGACTTCTCGTAAGTCGGGTGCCAATATTAGAGCATTCGCGTCTATTTTGGACGCGCACGCAGGAAATCGACGGGTCCAGTCATCAGGGACGTTGGGTTAACAATTGTTGCGCACCATTTTCACTTGAAACTCGGAAATCCGGAAGACGCCTATTGGGACAAGTGTGCTTCGCGTTCGTCTGACCTGTCCATTGATACGGCTTCCGTAACGGAAGAACACGACTTCTGTTCCGAACTAAAATTTTTTTGTGAAATTATTATGTGCGAATGGAAACGTCATAAAAGGGACGCCATTCCATTCGCAAATCATGAATGTATCATGTTGTATATTGCTCTCTGCACACACAGCGATGCGTGGCAAAACAATTTTGTGACTCCCATGAAACCGTACCGCATGGAAGGACTTCACTGATGGTGAAAATTTTTGCCTACCCAACTACCTCGTGGCTGATTGCAACATCCCGACACAGCTAAGTAAACTCGATGGTAACAGTCTGGAACCCAGTTGAAGGTGTCATAATAGCAAATATTTGGCCTGTTTTTGGCTATATGCACCGATAGACAAACATAACTATGACATTCGAGAATCAATGTCGAATAGTAACCTATTGAAATTATGATTGAGAACGATATTAGGTACCCAATATCATCCACATCACAAAACTGAAACAACAACAATTACCGTATCATACACAATTATAATAAGCTTATTATTAATTACTGTATAATCGTTCCTCATTGACACACTTAACGAACTACTAGTAAATATATATGTACCATATAAATGTATATATATATATATATATATATATATA
>MNPL01005784.1:0-55871 GCA_002081605.1 Tropilaelaps mercedesae
TATATATATATATATATATATATACATATATATATATATATATATACACCTTTCCCTTAATATTTAACTGCATAAGTCGTCTAAAGTTATTCTTTGTAATAACCTTAATATGGCACTTTCTATATGTTAGCGCTCTTATACTACTTATGTGTCTCCATTTAACATTTAAAATATACCTCTAATAACATTGCGCACTTATAAGAACGCGTAACACATTAACTATAGATATACATTTACGTTTCAGTTTTACCAATGTGACAATTGATTAAGGAAAAGCATGCGGCTTACAAATATATAAGGAGCTTAAATTCTACTGTAGACGATTTTCACATCGTGATGGAAGCAGGTATTTAAGAAACTTTTTCAATGAAACCACTGAATTCTCAACAGTTCAAAATTAGCAAAAAGAAAGAACTCGCAGCAAGATAAGCGAATTAACTAGTGATATGATACTCACATACCACGAAACAGATGAGCATGGACATTAACCATATATTTTCAAAGAAACACAGCTTCCTAAAGTATTCATAGTATGTTTAAAATTCGTAGTATATAGTAAAATAGCTATAGTGGTAGCTTTCTAATATGTAAAAGTTGTTTATAGTCAATAATAATCAAGTCGGTTTAAGGGATAAACATGTGAGAGCCATCAGAATGGCATTAACCATTATGATCTCCTCAACTGCTTCTTGTAACGCCTATAACCCATTCCCAAAATTAAATGTTTCAATTTTTTTCAATAAGAAGCTGGCAAAAGCTGTAAATGGTGTTCTCATACCGGAAAATTCCCATAAGCTCAGTGCGACCTTTCCCCACTTAACTTGCATGCTCACTGTTACGCGCATTGTTTTATAAGTTCTTGGGCTTGAATACCTTCTCCAAGACGCAGCTTTTCAGTCAATATTTACAACCTACTGGATTGATATTTTATTGAATTCGACCGATCACTGGAAGACTAGTTTGCTCATTCCAGTCATATCAACTTGGTCAACCAGACGTTTGGAAAGACAGTTTTTAGCTACTTGAGTGTGCGTCCCAGAGCAACTGTCACATGCTATTTGTGAAGAATGACATCACACTGAAAACTGAAAACTTCTCCCAAGAATTCAGTAGGTTGTTACAGTGTTAACGAATGTTCAAGCTTGATATATAACCGCGCTTTAATTAGCACACCACTATTTATTCTTTCATATAGCTCTAAAGTTTTCCATTTTGGACCGTGTGTGCACGTGTGTTTGTTTGAAATATGTTCTAAGTCGCTTAATCATTAGTAATTGCTATTATGTTTTAAGGAATGTATTTTCAGAAACCTTTATTTCTTATTAGATGCTATGGACTATTTGCTAAGGACAGGAATCGTATCTCATGCGTGACCTAGCATACCTATCAAATATGTAAATCGATAGTGACCCACTGAACATTCGAGTCCCGGCTCCTAACTGAAGGCATCATCATCTTTGCAAAATATGAATTCTGTAGTCGAGTATCATCACAACGAGCGCAAAAATCTTTATAGGAAAGTAGGATATTCCATTTACGGAATTTCAGTGAGATGATACCCAGTGCCTTAATGTATAAGAGTACTATTTTATGATTAAATATCTACGGTAAGGTTTATCGTAGATTATAAAGAATAATTCAATATTCCAATACACAAAAAAGTAAGCCAAGCTTATTATATTTTCATAATTGTTGTTATTGTGCTTTTGTTGTCTGTAATAGATGGTGTTCCGTTATCAATGGTGGTGCTAATTGATCAACTGTTGCATGTTGTCGTAGTTTTTTTTATTGTACCTTGGTGATTCTTCGAGGGTCTGTTGTTCCAGTTTCAAGCACTTCCACGCGCTGATATGAGTTGGGCGAGTTAACGTAGCGTATCTTGTCCTGTGTTTTCTTCGCGTCGAGAAGCTTACGAAGTGGACTGCAACGAATAAGGACAATAAAATAGATTTTTACAACAATAAGTGCTGTCTGAAAAGTAAAGTTTTGATTTTTTAATGGCGCCTTATAGGACTGAGCAATATTTATGTAACACATATGACGTTTTTAGGGCACAACACAAATTAAGTTACCCAAAATGTAAACATAACAAGGCGACCATATTGTAACTGTTATGCCTTGTGGGGTGCAGAAAGGACTACTAGTGTTTTGAGCCATCAAAAATGAAAATTCAACCCCTAAATATTATAGGTTCATGGACGTATTGAGCTTTATCGTCTGTCGATCGTGCTCATTTCGTGTATAATCAAGCACGCCTGTTCAAGTTGAAAGAAGAGTAACCTGGTTCAAGGGAAACTTGTGACTCGGTAAATCAAAAGCAAAAAGCAGAACGAAGAAAAAATAGAAATAAATCTTCCTTTAGCTTTAATTAAAAGATCGTATCCTATACTAATTATAAAAATTATGACCTGACACGAATTGAATCAAACATTGTCGAAATACTTGTGTAATTGCCAAGTTAGTGGTTGCAGGAATGCACGATGCTTTTTGGTACACAAGATCTAGATCGCCTTTTATGTTATATTTCAAGCATGATGAGGTATTAAAATGTGCATAAATCTCTCAACTGCACATTTTACGTATAAATAGAATTCAGGCAACCTTTTTTTGTACCAATGGAAGGCTTACTTCCATTGCTAAAATATTATTTTGATTTAATTATATTCAACAGTTTTTTCGGTCACGTTTAGATTGTAGTTCCGGAAAAAATTTGAGTCAGCTAACTGCTTTCCAATGCGTTGTCGCCAGTGAAATAATGGTAGAGATTTGTAGGAATCCATATCTGGAATCGGACTCTGTGTGCTTTAAGGAAATTTCATAAATTGGCGACGTCCCTTTTATTTTCACCTCTAACACCGTGATGGCAGACGAGGTTGTCCTAGAATCGTCTGAGTCTAATGCCAATTGAATATTCCCGATTTGGTGATAACAGACAACTACGATTTACAGCCGAACGCGCTTTCAAAGAAGTTGCTTTGAAATTGGTGAGCTACACCTTTTATTTACACTTTTATCCCTTACTGTTGTCTTATTTCCTGCGCCGTAAGTGCGGCCGTTTTAAACGGGGTTGCGTGAAAATTAATACACTAGACGCAGTTACTAACGCGCGCACGGGCACGACTGTTGCTACTAAGTGAACAGTGCCAATTTCGACGATTGAAGGTCTGCAGACACAAACCGAATAAAGACGGCAAAGATAATGGAGAACTGGGAATGCGCGGTTAAAAAGTTGTGCGGACAGTAGGTCTAAGTGGAGATTGGCACGGTGTAATAACGGAGTAGTGCAAGGGCGGCGCAGCACGGACTGCGGAATTAAGGGTAGTGCATTGTAGTGTGCCGAATGTGAGGATAAGGGGCTGTGGAACTAGAGTTGTGCAAACAGGAGGGAACTCACATTGACCCTTTGCTCCGCATATCTCGGGTAGATTACGCCTATCAGAAATTATGTAGCGCTCTCCTCACCCTCTGTGCTAAGCCAGGAGCCGCAAGTGAAAAACGAAGGATGGGTAAAAGGTCCCTCCATCCACTCCCACCTTAGAGGAACAAGTAGGAGCCCTAACTAGACTTTATCCTGTATCGCGCGGACCACCCGTGATGGACTGGTAAGTCTTTAAGGCCAAAGAGAACCTCTGTTATCACTACTGTGTGAAATACCTTGTAGACCAGAGACCAAAACCAAAACTTTTTTCCCGCCAATAAGATTTTCATCCCGAGAGTTAAGCGCATTATCACGCAGAGAGGTAAGTCTAGCTTACCCGACGGGTTGCAGCGCCATAGGTGCCTGCGTTTCTCGTCACACCTGGTAAGGAGACGACCAGTGACCATCAAGTACTAGTAGATTTAAAATATTCAGGCCGCCAAGGTATCCTTATAATGGAGAGCGCTCACAACGCCGACTCAGGGATAATCACCGCCGGGAGAATCACCGGGAGAATAAGCTATTCTATGTAAAGCGGCTACGACCAGCAAACGCCACTGCTGACACAGCCCCTCGGAGTTATCAAATCTTTAGGGGATATTTTTCATAATCGCCAGGAAAAAAGTGGAGTGTCCACTAAAGGTGGTTTTGGCTTGGCGGAACGGAAAACGGCCCTTACATTTCTTTAAAATGCTCCCTTCAACCGGGCAAAATATTGCCGAGGATGACATATCGGTAGTTATGCCACTTGAGGTTATGACCTAACGGGTTACCGCTCACTACAGTCCAAGCGAATAGGTTTCTGGCCGCCTAAGAAAAACTCAATACTGCGATTCTGAAAAGAGAAGGAAAATGTCGCCCAGTCTGCTTACTCAGTATCTTGACCGATGAAATAGAGGCGATAAGAGGGGGTAAGCTTAGGTCCTTTATGGAGGAACAGGGGTTTCTCTCCTGATGCCTTCTTCGGATTTTGCAACCACCGTTTAATTCTAACGGCGGTTCGTCATCTTCTCAAGGTGGCTTTGACCACCAAAAACCACTTTCTGTGGTCAAGGCTCCTTTGCGCCGCCATCCTCTTGGATGCGCGGAATGCCTTTAATAGCGTATCTTGGTATGTCGTTCTGAATACTTTCAACGAGAATAGGTTCGTTACCTTGGATGAAAGGATTTTCGACAGCGGAATCCTGAAAATACAGGTGACTGCCGGGATCCCACAGAAGTTAATCCTGGTTTCTCTGCTCTGGAACTAAACCTACAATGGAGTTCTGCACTCTAAGGACCTACTCCATGATATTTAGCTCCTGGTCCACGCCGATGATGTAAAGGTAGTCGTGAAGGCTGAGAATGCGGATTCACTGCAGATACAAGCAAACACTACCTTAGACGTAGTGGTTCTATGGATGAAGCCGCCCGCTTGATTGAACCGATGCCCGCCAAAAGCGAGACTATTCTGGTGGTCAGGCTTAAGAAATGCTTACTCGTCTTTGCACTGCAGCTCGATACAACTGGTTCGCATCGCAAGGTACCAAATAGCACACCTGCTCCAACTCCTCATAGGTATGCCTCACCTAAGGTTCACGGCGGCTAAGGCAGGGCAGGCGGTCCCTCAAATTAACAGGAATCTTCCTGACATCAAAGATTCTGGAAAAAGTAAACAATAGGGCTCCGGAGAAGGTAAATGACATCTGCTCATGGCATCGCATATCTACCATGCATTTTGGTGTATCGATATGTATCGATGCGGTCGGAGACAAGCGGAATGCCCAAAACACGCTGACTGGCGCACAGAGGATCGCGGCCTTCCGTGTCATCAAGGTCTATAGGACAATCAGCATAACAGCAATGCTGATGCTGACGATTTCGACACCGGGGGATCTCAAGAGCCAAAAAAGGAAACCATTCTGGGAGAATTCTTTGCACGCAAAGGCTACGAGCAATGAAAAACACTTCCTAACTGCCAACAGGAGTGAAATTCTAAGAGCATCAGTTAAACGCTGCAGTAAGAAACCCTATACAATGCACTAAAAACTGGCTATAGCGCAATGACTTCGTAACCTATGTTCTCTCCGGACGCAGAAACTTTGGCAAATATTTACAGCGCTGCGACCTAAGGGAATACGAACGTCAACAACAGGTGCACCATAGTATCTTCCATTGTTGTACTTTCAGCGATCACACAAATTGGGCAAATCAGACCTACGATCCAGGGCGACCCGGAATCTCGTGTACTACATGTACGAAAAGATAAGCAACTGCTTGGGAGAACAGCATCCATAGAGCAAGTGTTATGGCAGTAGAGGTTATTACAAGACGAGCAAGGTGGACGCGACCCTAGTACTACTCACTTATCGGGCTTATTATTTAAATATTTAAATTAATTTCGGGACATATAGCGTTGGATGCGGCAAGGAACTCGACGGGAAATCCTGACCGATTGCTACAGCAGGCACTCGTCAACCACAGGCCCGTAGTATGATTAAATGAAAATCCGGGCCGGAAGGTGAAGATCAGTGCGATGTTGCATATATACATGCTTTCTACGTAAGTCCCACACTATCCTGCCAAATACTTTGCCGTGAAGGGACTACGCCCATGAGCGTTTCGTCGTCGCAGTTAAGATCAGGAATAGTTGCCCAGGAATAGTTAACCAACGTCTTTCGCCCATTTAATCACCCTGAAAATCTTTGCTGTTTGTTAAGATAACAAAGAGCAAATAACCACTCACTAATGAAACTTTATTGGTAATTGTTGTTACATCATTCTACTGAACATAGTGCATGACCTTTCACGTTTCAAGTTCGAAATCGGTTACTTTAAGCACTTCAGCGCAAGTGTGGGTTACGAGCAAGATGTGAATCTAGAAACGGCAGTAGCTTAACAGCCAGCTGAATGTTTAGTCAGGTTAAGGCTGCAATAACCTAAATCGTCTTTTTTGTACTAAAAATATAAGACTAAGAAGTGAAATACGACTAGAATGTCAGTTTTGCTTTGGTTGCAAGAATGTAGTATATTTTTCCACATTACAACGTTTTTTTATTAGAATTATTAAACAATCTATGTATCTTCCAAGTTATTACTTCCAATGTCAACTTTTTTCTTTGACATTTATGATCTTCACGATGGCGTTAGAAAATATCCTGTGAGTGTTACCTAGCACTTGTGACCTACCTGAGCCATTTATCCTCGTCGAAGCTTTGGCCGAAAGATGATGCTGAGGGTGGGACCTCAACGTCGTTTTTGGCGCGAGGCCTTTCGTCACGCAATAACGGTTGTCGGTAGAAATAGCCTGTACGGAGACCGCTATTGTCAAGTGTACGCATGTGAGCCTCGAACGCTACGTCGCACAAACGCAGTCGTCGAGACGGCTTTGAGTCCGCCTTATCCTAGAAAGCACCACAAAGAAACGACGCTAGAAAGCTTGTAGATCGAGGGTAGCCATAAGAGTTACCGATTTGTATTAAGCATATAGAAATGTTTATGGACAAGTCAGTTTCAATAGCACTTCGATATGTGTATGTTACCCTACCTTATCCTCGTCTGCAGGAATGGCTGGTTCATGATCCTTGGTATGTTGTCTCTGTTCTTCACGAATTGCAGCCATCTCTTCTGCGTTAAGCACGTACACGTTTTCAAGACCGAGAGGCGCTAAGGCCAACAATTGTTCACAAGCAGAAACTGTCGCTGCTAGTGAAGCAAGCGCCTCTTCAATCGAGTCTCCCCCAATTAATGCTCCTTGATTTCTAATACAGACAAGTAGACGTTAGAAATATCACAGTTAGAATAAACGTAATGAGAAAAAGTTAATCCACCTGAGGCTGTAATAAATGAATGACTTATGTCAAGATCCTCAAAAAAACAATCATGTATTTGTCAAATAGTAGTAGATTACTGTTCTTGTTAACGGTGAAGATCTTGACTGGAGAAATCGTTTTATGTCGTCTTAGACTTTTCTATAGGAGTGATGGTAGCGAATTGAATAAACTATTAAGCATGGTGACAAAAGCGAATTAAGCTTTAACTCTCTCTCTGGTGCGCGAAGGCGTGGTATAAATAATTGCCATCCTAGTTCATTCCATGTTTACAATGTCTTAATTCGATTTTGGCTACACAAACAACGTCAAGAATAGAATAACACTATGTAAATATAAGAATACCTGATAAAAATAACTCGATTTATTGGGCCCAGCGCTCTCGAGAGACCCTCACAATCCACACCAGCCGATGCGTACGAGATGTCACCAAGTAGTGCAGCATCTGCGCATACTGGCAGTAAGCCATTTTTCATTGCAGATACCTGTAACAAGACATGTTTCATCATTTCACAGGTAAAATTATAAAATAGATTGTGAAACTGAACATGATGAAATATGCTGAGAACATGGGAGAGAGCAAGAGATATGCTGACCGTACCCTACATTAATTTTAGGAAACCTAACTCAATGTATTAATCCAGTCAATCTAATTTATCGGTTAAACCTTTTTTAATGTAATCGATTGATTAAAAATCTTTACCGAAGACGACGCAAGACGCTATTTTTCGACCAGCTAAGAATAGTTTTTAAACCTTCTTATGCATTACTAATATTCTAAAATATATTTTATTACCATGTTTGATTCAACAGCTTTTCCATGTGCAACTGCAAAATACATATATTGGAGATATGCGTTCCTACCGTCACGATGGCAGGATGTCTGGATTGCACGATTGCCTTAATGTCCGGTCTGTGGGCATGTAAAATGGCATGCTGAGCGAATATGCCACGTGCAAACGAAAACGTTGTCGTGCCTGGGTCGATAACTTGACCCTGCATGTCCACCTTCAGTAGTGACGATGCTGTCACCTTCGGGCAAAAATAATAATATCAATTGATTAGAAAACGTAACATCGTTTTCAAATTCTCTGGTAATTTGGGGATTAACTTGTCTTCGGCAATATTTTTTTCACAAGAAGCACAATAATAATAAATAAGAAATACGTAGTTCTCGCACATATAGACGCGTTGGGTTTCTTTACCTCATGAAGTAGTAATCCGAAGGGATTAATCAAGAAGTGTTCTTGATCCTGTGAAATTCGTACAGTGGCATGAGTAAACTGGCCTTGTCCAGCCGTTGCTGCCCACCCGTACATGTCAAGAAGGCGACAAAGAGCAGCCATCTTGCAGCGAAGAGCACGTTCTGGCGGCGAATAACGAAGACCGTCAACACCACGAATATCGTTAATCGGAAGAAGTGGACAACCTCTTTGCTTCTGGGATGATGGCAACAGCATGTCCGTAACCTGTATCAAACACAATCGAATATTCGCAGAAATTGCATTGATAAAACGAATCATTTAGGAAAAAGAGCCATTGCAAGAGAGAACAGAGGGGCTCTCGTTTTTGGCCAACACAAGGTCATTGCTTCATTGAATTCCAAAGAGATCTTAAGTTCTTGTTTACATTTTTAAATAAAACAAATGGTGCTAAGGATAAACTCACGTAGTGCCTCAAATTCGCTTAAATAAGTACAAGTAAATAACTGATTGGGATGTGTGATCCACAGATAACCGAAAAATGCCATATTTAGATCCGAATCAATTGTAAATGACGCACTAATGTGAACAGTAACAGCGATAACGCACTTGTTGAAGTGCTTGGATATTTCCCGGTGTATAGCCATCTCGTAATTGACTCTCCACGATCCGTTCCAGCTCCTCTCGGAACACCTAGGTCCACATATATTCCATAGAAAATCAGTTATTCTCTACCTAAAACCACCAGAAATTGTATATTTATTATATTTTTATTTAGAATATACAGTGTTTAGTGCACGCAAATACATATTGTCTAACCATATAGAATATGCTAAATAATAATACCTTCAAGAAGCAGAATATCGAAGCACCAATAGTAAAATGATCAATGCACCAAGATACAAGTATCGCTATCTTCCAAAGAATTAGCATTAAAAAAGTAATGAAGGTACCTAGGTATAATACATTAATCTTTCCTTACCTGCGAGTTCATAATCATTTCAACTCGCTTTCGTCGGTCCATCTCCTTCATATCCGCCGCTATATCCGCGGGCCGCCTCATCTGCCTCTGCAGAAATTAAAAGGGTACGACAACAATCGACTGTAGCCACAGAGTAGTAATATGAACTGTAATCGCAGCTTTTTTAATAACCCTTAATAAGCCATAATAAGTCTTTTCACAGGTAAGAGCAAAACTAAACCAAGAATCAACATTTTTTAGCAAAGTGTACTTGTGGCCTGCATATTCAAATCCTAATATTTCCAAATCAAACTGGCACTGCACCTGGTTGTACCACCAAGTAAAACTTAGTTCCTTTAACCTTTTCTTGTTAGATCTATCATATAAGGTCTGGTAACATAAAGACGTAGCACACCTATATAAACGACTGCCTTATATAGAATCGTAATTTTAGTGACATTTATTAAATTTATTGAGGTACGAATGAAATGCGAATGGTTAATAATACCTGCAGTTCGGGGTCTTCCGGATCAAAAGTGCCATTGGTACCCCCGTTAGACTCGTCGGCCATTTTGTACACAGACAAAATGACCACGAATAAATGAACCTGAACTCAGACACACTCAACCTAGAAAGATAAAAAACATAAGTACACCAGTTGATCAATCAATAATATACGTATCTGGTCAACAATACATCTAATTTTGCACGGATAGTAATCTAAGGTGCATCTGCTAATTAGATCCAGGTATACCTTTTAAATCAAAATGACATGTGCAGATTGCTCTTAATAAAATGTCGCGGGGTATCTTCTAATGTATCAAGTGTATTTTTTCTAGGCGTTTGACTTAAGAACCACATTACACTACTACATGCTTCACTCATATGTTTTTTGTATTCGTCATTTTTACGAAAATGGTCAATACATACGACAGTATTTGGGATAGAGATCAATGTTAAACATCCATTTTTCTTCTTTCCTACAGTTTTACGAAATACATTAAAAAGTTTAATCCGTTTTAAGTATTCAAATATTAATATTTGATAATGAATTCAGTTTGGTTGTGGCACTGTGAAAACTAAAAAAGTACACCAATGTTTTGAATATAATTTATTAAAAATATAAATTCATAACTAAAATGTTCTCACAAAGGACCAGCTCAACTAAAACGCATCCGTTTGTTGAATAATTATTGATTAAGGTCGGTATTCGAAGCTAAACAACAAGAACAAAGGATAAGCGAGAATAAGTACACTATTGAATCAAGAGTGAATAAATAAATCTAATTAAATCTTTTAAAAAGGTCACACTGCCGTTCGTGTAGTTCATATATTCAATATAATTGAGATCTATGTATCTTTTAAGTTAGGTATATTTAAAGCTCGAATATAAAATAAACCCAATAGGTATTATAGGTCACAGTAGTCTAGCTTATTTTTTTGTACATTTAAATACCTTGATTCGTTTCGAATGTCCTAAAATATCTATACATTAAATAGATTGATAAAAGAACTACATTCGAAAACCATTTAAGTGTGACTAGTGGATCGAATTACAAAGACCGTGAGGTAAAATACTACAATGTCTATGAGTGTCCAAGGATTATTAATACAGTTATAATAATTTATATTTATATATCACAACCACAATGTCTTATCTTTCTCACAATCCTTCTAAAGATAACTGGCAGCATGCAAACATTATCCGTATCATTATTTTAATATTTCTTACTACCTGTATAGTTTTATGTCAACCCGGTTAAATCAATTTTTAATAAACAAGTAGTGAAATTCAGCTTTCTATGAAAATATGCCAATAAACAAACCTGTGTAAGTTTGCCCTGAATCTTTCCTAACGTCCGCATGCCTTTCTGACACTATGGTTTCCAATAAGTTAAATTATATTAGTTCTAGTAACATAATATATAACAAAAATCCCGATATAATTTTCCAACCTGCTGACAAAACGACGACAGAAGTGCGTCAGTACAATAAAAGCACCGATGCGATACTTTGAGCAAAGACGCAGTAATCAATTAAGAGTTTGAAGTTGTGCTTGTGGAATTCAATACAAAATTTGGTCAGGAAAATATTTGTGGTATGCTTTTTAAATACAATAAAGAAAACATGTACTTGAGCGTACAGCATCCACTCAGATCAATAGCACTTGCAGTTGGCGTTGCTCATTACCGCGGAAAAAGTGGGACTTCTTAAGACAAGGCAATGTAAAGAAAAAGATAGGGTGGTTCACTATGTCCCGCATCATTGTATCAACCATAACAGTCAAGCTTTTGTCAGCAATCCAAATTTTCATCTTTCCCAATGTGGAAAAAACTGGGCAAAGTAAAGAAACAGTAGCTTTATTGAGTCAAATTTTGCTTGAGGTGTTTTACAACGTAAATAAACAAATTAATCCCTATACAAAATTATAACATCTGAGTAAACCCTACGACTACTGCAAGTACTTTTTTTTTTTATTAACCTTAAACATTTGTTGCAAATATTACTTTAGGCACGATGAGTAACATTAAATTCCGGATAATATACAATATTCTATTGTATACATGATATAATCTACGGGATGCTTGTTGCTGCCTTCCATGAGACGAGCTCCAAATGGACGTTTAACGTTGTATTTTCCTAACGTGTTATATAACTGCAGCTCAGAAATTAATCTCATTTTGAACCTGGACAGACAAGAAGCCGAGACGGCAAAGCGAAAATCTAAGAAGCCAACTCGTAACTTCTCTGTATATGTAGCACATACAGATTGGCAAGTACTCAGCAATTGAATTGGTAATAATCATTGACTAAGAGTAGCCTCTTTAAAAGAAATTAACTATCTACAATACATTTAGATAACGACTTCGCTCGGAATCACCACGGAGTTTACTCAGAAGAATCAGCGGCAACGATTTCAGTCTCCGACCTTGATAGATGCTTCGATTTAAGCTACCCCATTTTCAAGGTTGTCAACTACATTTGTGCTGTTAGTGAAGCAAACCTTTGCACTTACTTATCTCAAAAGTAGCAAGTTATATGGTCTACATTAAATTATAATTTTGAGCAGATTCGTTTCATTGCTTTTATACATTTAATAAAAACAGACCAAGCATATGAAAGAGCAAAATTCGAGAGGGCTTCTTGATAAGTGATCTTTATCAAAGTAACCACTAGTATGCAAATAACTAATGTCATCCTCGACTCTCGTTCACAAACGAGAGACGTCTACCTGAGCCATTCACTACAAGGGGCCAGCCAAAAGACATTTTTTTAAACATGACTTCAGTCGACCGTAAAATCGCTATTTTCCGTATTATTACCGACTATTATCCGTATAACTCCTAACACGCGATTGTGTTTCTCCTTTTCACAACAGCTAGCTTTCCAGGTGCAACTTACACTCAAAGTACGAAAAATAATATCATGCCGATCACTACATGGCTTGTTCCTTTCAATGAATTCTCATGATGTACAACTGGCTCAGTTGTAGATACATAACACTCAAACCGAAGTCGCTGCAAACAAATATGCGAAGATTCTACATAAACTACGAACACCACCTCCTTCAGCTAGCCCTGGGCCATTTACTTGTCTCAGTTTCACAGCTCACCACAATCGTCATCAACATATATCAGAATAAACTAGCATCTTAAACGTATTTTAGTGATCCGAAGTTACAATAAATAAATTGTAATTCAATTGTAATTCAATCCGCTTGTACTTTTTAATTTTGACACAACTAGAACAAATTCTCGTCGTATAACATTTGTGTTTTGCCTCTTCTAGCAGCAGAACATAATTTAAAGCACGTAATTTTTATTCCGTTAGGACAAGTTTAATGGTGGCATCGTTAGAGCAACTACAATCAATCCTAAAGGTCAGTTCACGCTCGATACATCGAAAAATTGAGAATCGACACATTCGTCTGCCATTTTTATCAGAGTACCACGCTTTAAACCTGCTATAATAAGCGCTAATCTTCTGTCTTTATTACTATTTTTTTGCAGTAAAGACATTTTGCGCTTACGATTACTACTTTAATATTGCATCGGCTATGAGCTTAATGACCAATGTCATCAGAATTTATGAGGTCTCACAAAACAATACCGTGGACGTCAAACTTTGGCTGAAAGTCAGATGGATAAAATGCCAGAAATGCGTCTATTGGAAGCGCGTACCCATGTGCCTAACTTTGAGCTTGCCAATGTCTGAGATACACTGACATCTTCGACTTTATTGATCCCATTCGTTTCTACGCTGTGCTGATAATAAATAATTAGTCAATGTCAGCACCTTTAATTATGTATAGAGTAACCGGAAGTCAGCTAACTTCAGGCATCACGGCTCCATCATCTCAAACATCTCCACTCATTGCAAACAAAATGACAAAAGACGTTCTAATACATTTATTTGCGTTACACACTACTCTTTTTAAAATGCTTTAGAATAACAAAAAAGATGTGTAATTAAATTCTAATTCCCTGCTCTTTAGTCCTACATGAACTAGAATGTATTGTGAGACACCACTGTTCTAATCTTATCGTTGTGGTTAAACCACAGCGCTTGGAACCAAACGTTGATCTGAGCCTTCTATTACGAGACCACCATCACATAGTTAGCGTTGCTATAAACAACTAAAAATTGTAATGAGGTCTAAAGAATGAATATCGATGAATATTAATAAATTCCGAAAAAAGGACTCCGAACGCTTAGTGAAAAAGATAGGAAAATACAGCTAAATGCTATTTGACGGAATCAAAATCGACATGCCAAGCGGAAGCTTTGCTTCATGTTTAGCACTCACAAGCTTTTTCAAATAGACTAGTTAATTTGTAGCTATTGCCAAGGAACAGTCGTATTTGATGAATGTGAAAACCCGATATGTGCCTCATATATGTTTTTGATATAATGTTGGCTACAAAAAGTACCAAATATCGGAAGTGCTATAAATAATTACTAAGTTTGTACACTAATAAAATGTCAAATTTGAACAAACAGTTAAAATTTTAAAATATTGGAGTACCATATTCACGATTACCGAACTTAAACGCAAAACAACATAATAGATTACCAAATTCCTTGACAAAAAACGAGAGAGATAGAAAAGTATCTCCAGAGTTGAGCCGTTTGACTTGAACAGTAATTGCGCAGTATCGTCAGATCAGTAAAAATTAAATAAGCTGTGCAATGTGCAATGAGCTCAAGTGGCTTTATGATTTGCTTGCCCTACCTGTAAGCCAGTTCACCTAAATTTGGAGATAAGTATCGATTAAAGTAGAACCCAGTCTATGATGTGTTTTAGATGGTCAGCACTGTTAGCTATGTCCCACGCCATATATCCGAAATTCCAATAGTTTAACATATCAGTTGCACATTGTCTGATTATTCATTATATATAGGATAGCCTCTACAGTCAGTAAAGTAGTTCAATGAAGCTCAATTGTGATGAACTTATATTGATGTTACCAATTATCGTTTCACGTTTCTCTTGAAGATCTTAAAAGACTATAAATGTCGAACGGTAATTTATTTATGATAAAAAACACACACCTACTTCTCCACTCAACGCATAGCTTTCATTATCATTTCCCTTTAGTTATTTAAGCCTTAATTAAGTTAGTTGACACGTTTAGATCAGTTGCTGTTTTTATTTATGCCGCAGTCTTCCTGAAATAGCGATTCATAGCAAAAACAGTCCCCGATATGTAGTCTGCATTAATCGAGGCCACTTATTCGCTACGTACAGGCTACGTCACTTTATCAGCGTGGTATATGGAAGACATTAATGGCAGAGAGAAAGAGAAAGGGAAAAGATCACTGGAAGCCAATAGACCGCTCGCATCACAATACCATATTCATAGAACCACCCTTATACGATTACCAGTCTCCAGAGTTTACTGTCACTCTGCTTAATTTTATATTGTTTGTATAGGATGACAATATTTTGCAGGAAATTATCGGCACAGACAGGTATTAAAAATTTGACCAGTTACTTATGAAACTTATGCGATTTTCTTTTTAATGCGTGCGTCGACAATCACCGAACAAAGTCGGCAATTATCGGATAAAAAAGAGTTAATCTCTACATTTCTGAAGAAAAGTGAATAAAAGTCTTACAAGGTCAATGAAACTCTAACAAGAGACACCTAGAGAAAGCCACACACATGAATTTCTTCTTAATACAACGCCTACGCCGTAAATTGATTACAACTTCACTACGAGCTCTACCAAGGGCAGCAAACAAACATTGCTGCTGTTGTTGTATAAGGCACTGAGCGCTGATACTTCCCAACATAATGTGGAAGACAACAAGTATCAATATTTCTTGTCGTCGTTGATCCTGTTGTTGTTGCTGTTGGTTTTACGGGTGGCGTTGGTATGCCAAAGTTTCTCTCTTTACCGTTGTTATGTGTCCTGCTGCCATGGTACCGTCGCAGTCAGCAATTGTCGAACTTTATTAAGCGCGCCCAACGATACAACATCAACAATAATAATGATAAAACACTCTATTTTAATGCGAACCAATATTCACAGCTGATACAACATTATACGCAGCGACCGGAAATGTGCAGTAAATAGTAATAAACATTTCCGCTTTACCATTAATTCATATTCTCTCTCTTGACGTCATGATGTGAACGGGGTTTTGGTCGTGGTGCCTCTCCACTAGCACCACCTCACAATCATCATCATTGTTGGGTGGGGTTGTTTAGCTCATTGGCTGCTCCTTTCTGTTGACTGCTGCAGTAGAAACAGACTCTGTGGTAGTCGTGGCAGTGGCAGGCTGCTGCTGCTGCTGCTGCTGCTGCTGCTGCTGCTGCTGCTGCTGCTGCTGGTCTATTTCTACGCCTTTGCCGTCAGCGGCGGCCCGATAGGCAAAAGGTTAACCGGCACTCGGCGACCTTACTAGGGCTGGCCCAAGAGTGCTGAACAACAGAACCGCAGCGCTATAATACAGACTATAAGGGTAGCGGAGATCAATTGTAACCTGTGACAATGATACATGTCCGTCAGGGCAAAAATGACCGCGGCCCTAGAAAGCGTAATTGGAAAATTGACAAGTAGTAACCATACTGCATATTAAAATACTCATCGGGCTATTGCCAAGATCCACTTTATAACATTGCCGTTCAGTTGCTGCACGCAAGACCAGCGGCACCATCTAGAGGCAGACATCTGTGTAGGTCAGTCAAGTTATAGCAAGGTATAACAGCGAGTCCGCTTCTCGACTTTCGGCCAAGCTTAAATTTCTGAACAACACAAATGCCGTTGGAAAAATAATATTATCATAAGAAATCTGACTTCATCACTTACCAAGGGCTATTACAAACGAGATAGTGTATTGTTTGCTGGTCTTCGGTATCGTTTATTTCCTCTCTCGATCTGTTGATATCCAATTTTCGCTGACCTGTTAGCGCAGTGTGTGCGCAGACAGGCGGGTGTATAAATGGGTAGGGATGCAGCACACACGAACAGACAGGCACGGACACGATAAGTGATATCTTGTGCTTCAGATGCCTGGCCGGTGGCACGTCAAATCCGTCTATTGGTCAGTTTCCTGAATCCTCTGTTAAACAAAATTTGTCTAAGTAGTCATTCGCCAAAGGCAACACGATCAAGTATAACGATAACGTATGAACAATGGTCGAACGCTCTTCGTCCGGTAGGTATATTTAGATTCCACACAATAAAGTATGCATATGCGTGTCGTTCAAGAACAGGAAGATATTGAAGGCAGCACGTTGCGCTACCAAATGATGCTGCGTGTATTAATTTCTTGTAATAATCTGCTGGTTGCCGCTGTCTGTTAGCTCCGTTTATTGGGCTGACCAAAACTGCGGGCACTCCACTCTGTGCTCACTCGCTAGAGCGCTCTGCTGTCGGGCGCAGCAGCAGCAGCAGAACGGCGGCCGCTGGTGATGCTGCTACTATTCGCCGACCTGCTCACAACACTCACAGCAGCCTAGCATTCAGCAGAGCACATACGTGCCGTAACTTAGTATGCACTGACACAATCACAAACCAAGACAGTGAGAGATGTAGATAGATAAAGATACAACACGCCAGCCAGACCGGCGCCGTTGCAGCCGCCACTATGGCGGCTTCTGCAGGGCGCGGCTACGCAGACGGAAAACTCTTCGATCAATAAGCATTAAAAATGATAGTACCGACATAACAGGTGAACTAATATCAATAACACAAACGTCACAAAAAATACATTGATCATCGCTCTCAAGCAAAGAATAAAAACTTACTCATGGGCCTGATTCAAATACCTGCGAAGGTATGAGAACAGTTGTCTTTATCTCGTTAATCAGCAACATTTATATATAATCGGTATTAATCAAAATCAATGACTAGTAAAATAAAGTCTTTAAAAATAGACTTTTGACAAATTTATTGAATAGATAAATTCAAGGATTATTATATGAGATGGGTAAATTAAAATGGAGGTATATTGATCGAGTAAGAAATTATTCGACTTCCACTGCAATTCTATTTCATTTATTAAACAAGTATTTATTGCATACGGAAAATTCATGCAGATTCAAACCAAAGTTATGAAAGCTCTGTGAAACGTATTGTGAGTCTGAGCTATCCATTTTCCGCCTATCTAAAACATGCATAATGGTATCGTCAATTAGAAAAATACGCTGTATTTTAAAAGAAGTCTAAGTAAGAAAAGAGTATTTTATATTCGTACGGGCACTAACGGATGGTCTACTCATTCGCGCCGAAATAATGGAACTTTCAGGGCTAACCATCAATCAACAGTTAACGTCTACGTCTTTTGCACTTCTTCGTTCGACAGGCTCCATACGTATCAACATACACCTGCTGAAATCGAACCCCTACATCTACGTGCCTCTTTCGGTAGCAACGCGCACTCAACCAGATCTGGAGCTGGCGCTCACCGGTGTTATTTATGGATGCCATCTTGCCCATTGAGAAAAAACAATCGTTATGAAAGTTATGACAGGTTTCGAGATATCTGAATTCGTATAACCAAATCTCACTATAATGGAACGGGTGATTACTGTGTAGAAACTAGTGCCATTGCTGGCAGGAAACGTCTTAAATTATTTAATTCATTAAGCGTCTGCATTTGGTCGAACGTTTTCTAGCAGCAAAAAGAGCATATAGGTTTCTATATGATTAACACGCTTCAAGGGAAGCCGTAAACCTTCTATGAAAAGCGAGGAGAACAATAAATGTTGTTCTTTCGCCATCTTGTGTTCGTTAGTGTGATGCGGTAATCGGCGTGTGCTGAGCGAAATCTATTACACGGAAGTTAGTCCAACGGGTTCTGTTCGATCTGCCAGTGTAGTCAGTGGACGAAACTGGCTACAGGGTTAAGATGCCAATTTATTTTCAACGGCCGGAAAACGCCCTGAAAAGGGCTCAGGGTACGTTGGACGTAAGTTATACGTTAGACAGACAGTTATTTGTACTGGTATTCTCAACGGTGCATCTAACAAACAAAGATGCACGCGTCGCCACGTTTTGAGTATGTTCTCGATTTAGCATACGTAATTTAATATTTTCATGAACCAGTTTTCTTCCTAATGCAACAAAGTCCAGAGTACAAGTCATTGAAATTATTTTTAGCAACAACAATCAGTTCTTAGTCACAGAATACTAAGAATCCCTGTGCCCAGGACCAAATTCTCCCGAAAGTGTAAAATGTAGCGACAATCCCATCTATAAATATTCAATTTAACTGATGAAATACAGTGGATGGAGTCTGTAAGAGTGTAGAATTTATCAGTGCATGTCAATTATATGAATTTTTTCGATATTACAGGATAGCTTTTCGTGGTCAGCGATTCAGCCTGCTTAGGTACACGTAGCCCGAGAAACCTCTGTATATCTTTATTATATTAAGTTTAAATGTATTCTTTAAACTAAACATTATATGGTAAACAATAGGTGTGAAAATAGGGTCGATAGCGTGTTGTTTGCTCGTAGCCGCTGACTAACGAACAGATGGTCATGTAAGAAAGCAAATAAAAAACGGGCCGTATTTAGCCGGGCCGTATTTGCCGCTCTATGTTGTTCCAATATCTCAAAGTACAATATGTAGAATTATCATAAAATGTGTCTCAAAATATGAATGTTGCAACAAATAAACATTTTTGGCCAAATGTGAATATGCAATTATTTTCAAAAAAGGGCATTGAGTAATTACTTTTAACGGTTTTAACGGTTCCACGACCTTTCAGAGTTGGGATATCAGCCGATTATTGTTGAGTATTGGTGTTAAATTTAGCGTTTTTTCCAGGTTTTGTCAGTTTTTGTGAGGACATAATTAGAATAGTTCTATCAAATGTGTTATTGTTGTAAAAAGACAAGAGACGTTAAGATAGTTTGAAATAGCTTTCGTAAGATAAGAGACGTTAAGATAGTTCGAAATAGCTTTCGTTTTTAGGGTGGGCTTACCAAGTCTGTTACCCCTTTCAGAGTTCATTGATGTCGGTAAGAAAACTTCGGCGCTTGATGCGCTTTATGATGTTATCAAATCACGAAAACATCGAACTTGGCAAAAGGTAAAGTTATTCGGTTAAAAGCGATAGCTCATTGTAGAGTATGTAGATAACAGAAAATTATAATATTGTGATATATTACACCACTGAATCTAAAATGAACCTACAACGAAGCCTTACGCCCTAAATGGTGTATGGCGTTATAGTAAAACGAGGATACAAAGGCAAAACATAAGTTCTCAGAATTGTTTCTTATGAAACTGCAAACACCTTTAGACTTGAATAGAGAAGTATATAATGAAACTAAAAAATTAAGCTACGCTGAACTCAGTATATGAGCTTTATCTGCTACCGAAATTTCATCGAAACGAAGAACCCCGTGTCAAACAAATATTTAAACATTTCACATAACTAATGTATTAAAATTTAGTGTATAACTAAAATAAAATATACAACATGGCTGTAGTTATATATTAGGTTGGCCGCACGCCAAGTCACTCGCGCAAAACATTAAACTACTTTACACATCATTGCTGAAAACGTAGACATAAAACAGCACGTAGTAGTTCCAAGTTATCTTCAACATTACATCCCGAAACATGGATACCGGAAAGCCGCAAGTAAAAAGCACCCTTGCGAGGCTTGGTTTCTGTTCATCGTTTCGAATCCAAGTTGTTTTTAACCATTAACCCTAGAGAAACAAATCGCCTCTGAAAAGCCTTGATAAAATTACCAATATCAATCGACCAAATTTGGAAAACTTGTTCATTTGATTCATCTGAAGATTCTCCTCTATCACCTTATAAAATTGATCGAGTAGCTCAAAATGGCAAAGAATAAAAAGCATACATCAAAGTGATTTTTAATATTGTTTTATATGGAACCAAAAACGTAAAAGTGGAATAAAATAATATTAGATAAATTGAAGTGCTCTCACGCCGCTTATAACTCAATACCATTTACCAGCAAGTGTCATTCAAATCTATATCGCCATGAATGTACATACATACAGATACTTAGCTCTAGGTGAACATACTAGTGTGCGCCTTGGCGCTAGGATTGTGGGCGCTACAATATATATATATATATATATACACGTGAGACTATGGTTATTTTTTAAGTTCTTATTGCTGCATAAAAAACTGCTTACTAGTAAAAAAACGTTAATGATTTACCTCCCTTTAATGCACTAGGTACACGAGCCAATTATGAAAATGTACCTAGAGCTCTGCGTCGAGCTTAAAAAAAGCCATGTTGCTAAGGAGGGACTCTTTCAATACCGAATTATTTGCCAGCAGGTAAGTTGAAGAATTTCGAAGTTATGATGCTACTCTTAGATATAAACAAACTGTGAGCAAGTGAAAAACTAAACGTTTTTATGAATACTATTGCTGTTAAGTGGGTCTGACTTTTTCAGGCAAAGGGTATTTTTGTTTTAGAAAAGTTTCAAACCAGAAAATAATAACTTCTCACAATCACACCAGCGCAATAGGTAATACAATATATAGGTATACCCAGAAGTCATCATATACTGTTACCCATGTACTCCCGATGGAGGCTTTCATTCGCTTTGTTCCTGGGTGCTTTCTTTGCCGATTCGCCACAAATAATTGGTGAAGTGAATTCTCCAGGTAAAACAAAAACAGCATTCCAGTTACCGGCAAAACACTTAAAAAGTTTTCCCGGTCTCGCAAGTTTGCCAACAGTACAAAACCGCGTACAAATAAGTGTTTTTGGTATTTAAGTTTTAGACAATTACTCGAATAAAGTTGGTCAAAGGACTACGCGGCCGCTTTCACATTTTTCTCATGCAAATGTAAAGCCATCATGACAAGCCTCATTGCATCCATAATAATTATGGTTCTATCTTGTGTGGCACTTTTTTTATTTGAAATAATTTCCTGTTGTCAACTTTATCAATTTGGTCTTTTGTGTTATTGTTGTTCTTAGGAAGTACAGGGCGAAAGTCTGTTTAATTTTTTTCGTAAGTAATTATCAAAGAGTGAACCTACCCAAAAGCTCTTTTCTTGACAGGTCGTGAATTCTATCCCAGTCCGCCAAAGCAAAAGACAACCGAGCGATGTCACAGCAACTGTATTGTTACAGTGACTTATATTCCTCACGTTGTAATATACAATAATTACAGTATTGTTTGATTGTTTAGGTGAATATCGGATCGCTGGAGCAAGTGGTTAAGGAGTATCTGGCTCTGGCCGAAGCTAAAACTGAGGCTGCTCGAAAGGAAAGCGCCCAAGCAGTACTCGAGACTACGATGGTTGATGATCTTGATCAGGTTCGTGTTCAAGCAAGGCCTATTGTATTACATTTCTTCGAGTATACCATACTGTTGAGTGGCTAAGTGCCTCGTTGATACAGTATCCAGTTGATTTTTGGTGACCTCCCTAGTCGCTCGAGGGAGAAATGAAGTCGAATACCTAATGGACCCAAGTAGACCAATATTTTGCTTTTTTGTAGCCTGGCCAACTGTTACGAAACTTTGTAATTATTTTTCATCATCATTCGATATATTAAATCCAAACACCATTAGAAATTACGACGTTAATAGGACAAGCATTTCCGTGTATCATATAGTTTTCTAGAAAAGATAATGCGTGTGTTAGTATATCGTTCGTAAATTACGCATTGCAATAATAATTTCTTGGTCGGGGAAAAGTAGTATAGAAAATGACTAACGGATGCTGTATTTATAACTAAATTCGTTTACCTCTTTCGTCTATCAGTGTACTGCAAGCGACAAAAATTTACGAACACTCAAATGTGAGGCTTTATTAAACTATATTACAGAGTCGAAAATATTATAAATGTTTAACTTGGCCAACTTACTTGAACTACCGCCTTTGTATAGAAAATAGCTAGAGTGGGTAAGGCCTTATAGAGAAACTTTCTATTGCGCACGTACGTATGCAAAGAATAGAAAGAACAGGTACAGTGCCAATAGTTTTTACGGAAGATAACATCTCAGGTAACGTGTTACCGCTGACCAATAGTAACCCATTTTCCGGCATACATTTAAAATAATGGCTCATTCCCAAATAAAATTAGCGTGCAATATGTAACTCGTGTATGTTACTGCTCAGGTTGCAACACCTGAAAATCTTTTACTGTCGGCTGTGTCAAGCGAAGGAAATCAAGAGCGCAGTGATCGCGTCCTGCTGACACCGTGGGTAAAATTTTTATGGGAGTCGTACCGACAATGCTTGGAGCTACTGAGAAATAACTCACGCGTCGAGCGTCTCTACCATGATATCGCCCAGGCGGCATTTCGATTCTGTGTGAATTATGCACGCAAGACCGAGTTTCGAAAACTGTGCGACAATCTTCGCGGACATCTCGCTCACATTCATAGATTTCCACAGCAGGCGACTGCTATAAACCTCCAGGTAAACATTTTTTAGGGCTTCAAAACCTCATCAGCAGTTGAGCATTTTTGCGTAATTTACGTACATTTTTTTTTATTGATAATAGGAAAGAAATCGGGAAACTGGTCAGTTCGTCATTTTTCATCCAAATTTAAGTTTGATAAGGATTTCAGATGACAGCATTAATGGCGTTTTACAGCACATAAAAAATTTCTACCGCTCGCTTATTTTAACTATCGATGCATTGTTTATAGGCGGTCGAGACACAACAGATGCATTTGGAGACTCGTCTTACTCAGCTCGATATGGCTATTAAGATGGAACTGTGGCAGGAAGCATACAAAGCGGCTGAAGATATTCACGCTATGATGTGTCTTTCAAAGAAATCCACAAAGCCACAATTGATGGCCGTTTACTACCAACGCTTGGCTCTCGTCTTTTTGAAGGCGGGTAACGGCCTTTTCCACGCCTCAGCGTTACTTAAACATCTCAACCTGGTGAAGGTACATACCTCCTCTATGTACTTTGTATGACCGGGAGTCTCTGGGGGTTGTGGGGTTGTACGTTAATTGTTAGAAACATATAACATTGAGTAGAACCTTTTACGAACATCCGCAGCTCTTCGCAAAGGCTATAACTTGGCTCCAAAAATGTATAAAATTTCATGTACAGAAGTTTCCGTAAATATATAGCAGAAATTCACTTTATATTCACTATAGCCTGTTTTATGTTGGCATAGGATCTGAAGAAAAGCATAACAGGCGAGGAATTACGACGCTTAGCTGCGCGTGCTGTCCTAGCTACCTTAGCAACTCCTCTGCCTGCAACACGACCAGAGATGGACAACCTTGTAGAAACTGACGAGGCTGTAATGGACAAGAATGTTCGTGTCTTAGCTAACCTACTGGGACTAGCCAATCCACCCTCGCGACACACCTTGGTCCGAGATCTACATCGACTAAATATTGTTAGTTTAGCTCCAACGGAAGTTCAGAAATTATACGCCCTGCTCGAAACTGACTTCGACCCCTTAAATCTGTGTGCGGGAGTCGCCAAAGTTTTCGAATTCATAACTAATTGGTCCGCTACGGCTGAGACCGGCAAAGAAGGTGGTAGGGAAGGTACGGCCTATCCAGGAGACGAGCTTACAGTATATCTCAAGGGCTTGAAAGCCATGATGGTTTGTAGACTGTTACGTGAGATCGCCCAGGTATATGAGTCGATAGCAATTAAACGCGTACTGGAGCTATGCCCCATGATTGATGCTTTTGAACTGGAAGCGGCGGTGGTTGATGCCGTTCGTAGGCATAGCCTCCAGGTACGTATCGACCACAAGTTGCAGGCGCTGCACTTTGGCTCAGACCTTTCCATTTCGCAACGTGAGGAAACAGTTGATCAGGGAGGACCATACCTTCAGGCCATGCCTTCGGACCTTATCCGCTCCCAACTTGAGAAGCTCTATCGAGTACTACGCCAAAGCGTTGACGTGATCCAACCAGAGCGCATTCAACTCGAACGTAAGAGTCTACGTCAAGAACTGCACAAGGCATATTTAGCCGGGTGGAAGCGTGAACAACACAAAATTCTGGAAAGGCAGTCCAAGATTGAGAAACGCAAGGAGGAGCTGGAAAACAAAAGTTTAGCTCGTGAAGAAGCCGAACGTCTGGAGGAGGAAAAACGTCAGCAGCGGCTTCGAGAAGCCGAGGCAGCTCGATTAGCGAAGGAAGCTCAGGAACGCGAAGCCCTTCGTCAAACCCGTGAAGATGAGGAACGGCGCAAGAAAATGGTAGCAGAAAAGATCGAAGCGCTTAAGCGCACGGAGTTTGGTGCCAAAATGGTAGAAAGTATTGAAGAACAAATGCTCGAACGCATGAACACAGAAGATATACAGCAAATTCAACTTGACCATTGGACTAAGGAGCGCCGTGAGCTTCAACAGCGCATGCACAAGCAAGAGCGTAAGGTAGGTTTAACTATTACACCTTGAAAATAGCACCAGGAAGCTTGTTGTCGCCTGTTATACCGATATCGCCTTGTGCTGGCTACGAGTGATATTGAATACGATATTTTGGCGTTGCCCTGCTGTGATTCCCAGTTAGTTGACATTTTGATGCCCGGTTTCATACTTGAAATTATACAAGAGCAAAAAGTGTGCATAGAATTTTAAATATGCACTAGGTTTTTACACCCTAACAAGTGAGCAGTCAAAAAACATTTTTCCTGTTTTCTTTAATATGTTTATTGCAGATCGATCACATGGAACGTGCAAAACGTTTAGAAGAAATTCCTCTATTGGAAGAGGAGTTCATACGTCGGGAAGAGGAAAGACGCAAGCTGTGGGATGAGCTCGAGCGCGAACGAGTCGAGCGAGCCATAGCGGAACGCTATCTGGCTATGGAGCAAAAACGAAGGCTTAGTCGCATGGCAGAGGACAAGGAGCGTTTTATTCAGAAATTACAGGCTGAGCGCTATGAAGAGTATAAAAAACTTAAGCAGGCCTTTGACGCTAAACTTGCGAACGAGAAAGCTAAGCGGCTCGCCGCTAGGAAGGTATAATTCTTGCTAGTATTTCAACTATATGTAATACAGTATGCCTTAATTTAAGTGTACATATTGAAGGGCTTTCCGTGGTCTCCGAATCAGATAAGATATATTTTGTGCTAACTAGACTTGTCATAAGCTGGGGGAAGACAATATTTAATTCTTGATAAGTAATGTTTAAGTATTGAGGAAATTAAATAGTATTTACTATTTTGTAATGCTAGCGTTGACACTTTCGCTAATACACTAAAAAGGACCAGTCTAACCGAGCAATTTGATCTGTGCTGTATTATGGTTTCTTATGTGCTATATGAATGGTATTCCTGGATCTTTCTATGGTAATTATTTGCAGGAAAGTCGTGTCGAGAAACGTCGTGAGGAGTGGCGCGCCGAAAGGGAGCAAAAGCGTAGAGTAGCTGAGGAAGCTGAACGGCGAAGACTAGAAGAGGAAGAAAGGGCGGCTCGTGAAGCCGCTGAGGCGAAACGACGTGAACGCGAACGAGAAATTGAAGAGAAGTTAGCTGAAGAGAAAAAACGAGAGTTGGAACTAGAACAGGAACGAGAACGTGAAAGAGATCAAAGGGCTCAAGCGCAGGCCACGTCTGGTGGGGGACGCTCTAGAGAGGCGGAAGGAGGTTCATCAGGACCACAACCGTGGCGTCGCACCGGTCCTGTCAGTGACATGTCCCGTGAAACCGGACGCTCTCGGCATTCAGGCGGTGGTGCATCTGGACCAAGGACTGAGAACTCTGCAAACAGCAATTGGCGCTTACGAAGCGGCGCAACTGGCACGGGACCGAGACGAGGAGATCGGGAAAGAGACGAGGGAAAGGATTTAAATCGCGGTGCGAAGACAGGCCCTACAGACAGTGGCGCTGCCGGTTCAGAGCAGTCGTGGTGGAGATCAGGCAGTGGATCTCAAGGTCAGGGTCGGCAGGACTCGAAGCAAGATCGTGGCGACCGTGATCGAGATGGCCGCAGGGACAATCGGGCAGGTTTGGGGCCTTCTTCAGATGCGTCTAGCGAAAACTGGAGGAAAACTTGAATGGGTAGTAGGCGTGGCGGCGGCGGGACAGCTTGTGAACCAGTTCGTTCCCAGAAGTTTTCGTACTATCGTAGTCAATCGTAGATGATCAAGCTGTCTGTATCGTAAAGGACTGACTTGTCGTCCATAGGTTGAACTACGGTTGTATCAGCATTTCGTTTAATCGAATAAATCTACATTTAGTAATTCATTGCTAAATTGGAACTTGAAACTAATGTGTTTTGTTTTCAACTTAATCTAGGTCATTACATATTAGCCCTTGTAGTATAAAAATTATTAAAAATCAAGGTTTGATACGAGCGGATGACAGTTGTGACGTGTCGGTGTTTACAATTACGTGAGATACCCCATAAACAGTCTGGGTCAATCGCCTTGTGCAAAGCTACGGTAGGACAATTATGGCTGCCAATATTGCGCCATCGCAACCTGATCCAGTTAGTGTTGCTTAGATTCGCTCTAATTCTTAAGCGTAAAATTTTCGAGAATTTCAAAGCATACCATATTAGTGTTGCTTAGATTCGCTCTAACTCTTAAGTATAAAATTTTCGAGAATTAAATCGATTCAAAGCATACCGTATTCTTCTTGATCGCATTCTTTGCCGAATAACTCTTCAGTGGAAATCTGCAACGCACTGAATGAATCCGTTCGCATACAATCGATAGCTCCGCTAAGTTAAGAAGCCACTTGAGAAAATTCCCATCACATGGGAAAATTATTAATTCTGTGCAGACGGTTCAATATTGGCATACTCAGATCTGCACTCGATAAATAACATGTCGACAACAAAGGCATCCTTGCGTACGTAAAAACGGAGGCATGCTTGCCCTGCGATAAGTATGCAAAGGATAATATCTATCCTTATATCTGTTCCAGCATTGACTGCACTGACCTCAGTTCTATGCACTCAGTTTGTTGAACTCCATTCAGTTTATTGAGTGAAATTAGTGATTTCACTGGATTTCACGGAATTACAATTAAGCTCGAAGAAACGCAAAGAAATATTTTGAAAATTCGAGAGCTCCCAATGGCTTTATTAAAGCTGCTGCCACTACACTAAAAAAATATTAGCATGATAAAGTTCTGATCTTCAAAAGGCACGTGCTCCAAACCTAAGTGGACAAGGACAAATAAGCTAGCATTCATAAGAAGAAAAATCACAGGTCATGCAAGAACATTGATTTCTGCTTTGGGCCGTTGTTTTGAGATGTCACCTATAGCTCATTAAAGAACATGTTTGATTTAGTAGATCTATTCACGGTCATAGTCTTATTGTTTGAGAGTGTCAGTTTAATAGAATGCTTTTTCTGCATATAATCATTTCCTAGGTATATAACGTATCTTTTGGAGAATTTTGGAGCGACGTCTATCGTGATGAACAGCGTTTCTAAGCAGTGCATATCAGTCGACTCTACAACACAATGAAAAAAATAATGTGTACAATTGTATTATACGCTACACAAATATAAACATAGTGATAAATATGATATTCACCATGACACGTTTCGTAAGCTACCATTGTGCACTTTAGTTGGTACTAAAATTATTTAATAAATAGTTAGTCATAATAGAATCCATATATATATATATATATATATATATATGCCTCAATCTGTGCGAAATCGAATACTTTGTGTAATTTTAACATCCGGTGTTAATTGTCATTACGTAGAGTGGGACATGCAGGTTTTGGACATATATAGAGGAACCTTCATTTTTTAAATGGCAGTTGAAGACAGATGTTTTTGCACTATAGTTAGTTGTTGGCTTTTTAAATAACAGTATCAAATACCTCGATATGCACTTCGTGCGTTTGCACGCAATGTTTACTTAAACATATACAGTGGTTCAGAAACTTCAAAAACGCTGGCTGTGGCGGTGCATGAGTAATGAAAGAAAGTTTAAAACACAGAAATCATAAATCATTCATGCATCTCGATATACAAAACAACCTGTGTTCAAAAAAATGAATCTTGGAAATCCGGTCGTCTTAGTTTCTTTAAAATTTAAATAAGATAACCACTTAAAAATTCATACAAATACAGTACTTGTCTGTAGCGAAAAGATTATCATAAACCTACATTTCCAAGTTTATTAATAAAATTTTCATCAAATGCTATTCCAATGTCTACTTATACTTTAAAAATAACCTATTTCTATTTACTCTAAACTTTAAACAATTTTCCATCGTTTTTGTATAATGCTATGTTGCAACGAAGAGCTTCCTCTATAAAAAATATAACGGGTCGCTTACGTATTGTAGTTTTGGATGGTTATGGTCCGTTAACATTGGTAATTTATATCACAAAATGGGGCCTCTTCTTTGTTAAAGCTCGACCAAGACAACTTTCGAACTACTGAAAAATCGTTTATTTTTACCGTTCATCTTTCCATGTAATATTCCCAGGAACATCCTTCAACGATTTTAAACATCCATTTGAGCCAACTCTAAATTGAAAACAGGATTCTCTGAAAAGAAAATTTTAAAACTGTAAAAATCAGTACGTATCTCCCACAAAATGTTTTTATGTTCAGAATGTGCTCAAAACACGTGAGATAACATGCTTATAACATGATTACAAGCTTTCATGGGTCTCTTTGGACCTAATATGTTTAGCTAAAGGAATTCAAATTAAAACCAAATTATAAATTATGATAAATTTATAAATATATATTTACAAATAATTAAATGAAAGTATAATTTATAAATATATAATCCAAATTATTAATTTGACTTAGAAAATGTATGAAAATTGCTTTATGACAGCTCGGTAGCAAAAATCCAAATTGCAAAGCCATCCGGAACGCGGAAAGGCATAGCCTCAGTAGACACGTACATACTTTTTCACTCAAGAGGGGCGGGGGGAATAAGGTTTTAGCTTGTATGTCCTATACTAGCCACTGCAGGCCGCCAGTTACGCATGGACATTACGCCTTTCCCAAATCCCCAAAAGAAAGACCCCTAGGTATGCTTTATGGGGACAGTGTGCTCTGAATAATGCAAAAGGACTTACGCTACTACAACGAGAACCCCTCTCAAGAATTATTTCAGACTCCATCTGTCAAAAAAACAAAGCTAAATCTTATTTGCAAAAGAGGACTAATAGTTATACATATTACATATAGAAATCTCACTCCAGGATAACGCATTGTTTGCACCGAAAAAATTATCTTGCCTCTTCCTTATATAAATAGGATGACAGTTGCTGCGTGCTTGACATTTAGCCAAATAGTATCGAACGCAACATTACACAACATGATCTGTTTTTTTCGATAGGAATTACAACATTTTCAAATTTAAGTTCAGATTTTTTTGTGAAGACGATAAACAGCCAGAAAGAAGGTTTTAAATGGAAATCTTTGTCTTGCGATCCCTTTTGTTATTTCCTTACTGCGTTTCGATTCTTCGTTTCGCCTTGGTTAATCGCCCATGCTTGAAGGACGTAACTATTCAATGCATTCATTCACGTCAACATAGGAACGATAGATGAGACAGAGTGTAACGATACTAACAAAAAACGTCGTCGTTAGAGTAGGAGGAGTTGTTTACGCTCGTCGTGTCGTATTGGTAGTGCTGCTGCCGCCACTATTATTTTACTGTCACTATTCTTACTACTACATATAACTAGAATTGCTTTTACTATTGTCACGACTATTATTGTGACTGCTACTCATACTACAATTGCTGCTCTCTTCTGATGAAAATATGTTAAGCGCCGTCGATTCGTCGTCGGTTGTTGGCGTTTGAGCTTTCGTTGGTTGTGGTGGTTTTATCTGTATTGGTGATGATGCTTGTTTCTCTATACAACCTCAAATACCAGGATTTTAGGACAAAAAGCAGCGATAACAACACATACTTCTGCAGCCACTATTCTGATTATAACAATTACTTCTGCAGCTGTTCGTGCAGTCGACGTTTATTAAGTAATACCATCACTATTAACGCCACCGTTTCTGTTACGGTGAACTAAGGGTGATTAATCTGACGTGCACTCTCGTCTTGCACTGTTATAATTTGTCGTTGTTTTTCCCTTCTTTGAAATGTGAGGTCTAAGTCCTTCTACCTCCTGTTAGTAAACTCTTTGGTACACTCTTGTCCTGCCTCAGAGCTGGTCTTACTGACACTTCTATGACCATCGATTTCCATATGATATATATAAATACGAAGAACGATATCGACAACACCAATCACTGGAACCACATCGGCGGCAACGAAAATATTTTCAACAACAGCAGCGGCTAATCGACATCCCCATTGTTATCTATGCTGGTGACGACGATGACGAGCGTGAATAACTTGCTATATTGCTATGACTCGTTATTGAATTTTGTTACAGCTCCGTTGTGTTTTCCGCGTCATCAACACCAGCATCGGGGGGTGGTCACCCATTAGTCAGCCAATAGTGTTGTTATTGATAAACATATCCTTTGAGAAGCAGCAGCTACGGCAGGGTAAAGAAAGAAGGACTGTTACGGTTGAAGTGTCTATCTGTGTCTGAGCGAACGAGTGAGCGCGCGTGCGTATGCGAGTATCTGTGCAGGTGAATGTGTTACACGAGTCGTGTAACATTACGGAGACGCGGTTCCACAGTAGCCATTGTATTTACAACTACGAGTACAGTAAGTGCTGCTAATATCGATAAAGTGCCTGCAAGCCATCGCAAGCAGCTGCTTGAAGATCTATCAAAGACGTTCCCCAACCAGATAATCAAAATATAGCAAAAAGTATTGGCTAGCTAGGGGAAGTTCCTAACATACCTTGCAAACCTGTAAACGATAATCTGAGGTTATTACAGCAAAGAGTATAGCACCAAAATTGAACCTCTTGAGAAAAGAAGAGCAGCTTCAAGACAATTAAGTTCATTTACATTTGAAGTGGGTGGATGAGTAAGTGGATCTGTAGTCGTCTGATACGTCACTTATTTCAATAATTATTCTGTCACGTCAATTAATCAGTCAGTTACATTCAATAATAACAAAAGCTAAAGCTCCTGCGATGTTAGTTGTTCGTTCTTTCAGTTTTTTTTCTTTTCGGTAGTTCGTGAGACCCCTAGGTAATCACGCATATGTATATGTCTGTCACAGCAAAAGCAGGGATCTATTGTGCAGTGTACATAGATTAACTCTACAAGCTTAAAAAGAGCAGCAAAGCAAGGTCAAGTGAAACAAAGTAAAGCGAACAAGTGTCTGACTGATTGATCGACCAGCAGACACGAACCAAGGACGGACGGTGGGACATGTTGCTATTGCGGTTGTCTCTGTCGCTTCTAAGGCGGCTCTTGCAAGAACGCGGTTCTATTGCTACTGCTGCTATAGTCTGTCACCGTGCCTTATAACGGTAGCAGAGCAGTACAAACACCGCCAACAAGCTAATATCAAGCATGTTGTTGAAAACAACAACAACCCCGATACCGAAACGGCCACCCCCTTCTAGTCGTCTACAACACCAAGCGGACCCAGCTCTTCCTTGCTACACGGGTGCTACTGCTATTGGAATTTGTCAGCACACATAATTCTTGTACTGGGTTAGTAGTAAAAATGCTGTATAAAACTGGCCTGGGTAAGAGATAGAGTGATTCCCCATAAATTCTCGAACTTAATGTCGATAGCAACAATCAACACAAGAGACAAGCAAAATAATAGTAGTTATAGGTAAGTCAATGAAGCAAATGATTATATTTTAACATCGCGGAACTAACGTCTTACCAATGCCAATAGTTGATGCAGGCATAAAATAATCTTCAATTTTTAGAGCGATTGTGACTATATATATGTTTTTGGGCTTGTTACTGCATATTATCGTTATTATTATTATTAATTTCAGCTTTAAGCTACACCCTGTTAGTGTTTCTTGATAGAAAGAATTAACAAATATGCCGGAAAAGGGTTAACAAAGCTTGCCGGAATCCACGGAGAAATCAATGAGCAGAAAAACAATTACTTCAACATATTCTACATTTTTTTCTGCTATCCTACAATGTGCGCATGCATGCTTTGTATCTCTAATTATACTGTGTTATCAATATACGTGCGAATTGTTCAATTTTGTATAACTGATAATTAATCGTAATCATTCGACAGACTAGACGTACACTGAATGAATCAAATAAATAAAATATTTGCATTTGTTGGATTTATTATTTAGTGTTTATATTAGTATACGAACTATTCTGTTCTAGACTTGACCAGGTTTTGTTGGAGTTAGAATGGTATGAAGTAACAAGCTGATAACATGTACATTACATTATAATACTCATATATTCCTCTTTACGAATATGTGAAAAAATTCCTCCAAATATTTAGTAGAATCGCCGGCATCCGACTGCAGCGTCGAAAATCAACAACAGGAACAACGTAATCGTGGTCGTCAATAAGTGTATCAACACCTGCAGTTTTCCTCTACCTCTCTCCTTCGGTCATCCAGAACGAAACAATTCTACAAGGATCATTCAGAGGTGCCACTGCATCAACTTAACAAGTTTTCGTTGCTGTTACTGTTGACGTCATCGTTGTTGTGCCACTAAACTACCGTAGATTAAACGTGTGTAACTGCACTGCTGGTGGCCATACCAAGACCGTCATCGTCGCCATTTACACAACTATGACTATCTCCACGCAAATTTAGAAAAAGTTTAGTGAGTGATGTGCTGTTGTTACGACAACTAACATCCTTTGCCATCGTCAAGCCGGGGGGGACGCAGTGACAAGAACAGCAAGAAGATTAAAAAATGGATCCCAGTGGTGTGATAACACAGGTACAAAGAGATGAGGAACCTCTCGCTACGTTTCCCCCACCACCTGGCGTGACAACGAAGGGTAAGTCTATTACATAATATTACTTATACTCGTCAAATTATGCGTGAGTTGTCAAGAATTCTCTTATTTCCGATTGTCGTTTAAGCCCATTTAGATAAAATACTTAATCATAATAGAATTAGACAAATGAAGTAGAAATTCATACTCAAATACGCCGTTTATTTCCTACATTCTTATTGTTTGTTGTAAAAAAAGATAGAGTACTCTATAATTTGGTTACCATACGCATACCTTAACTAAACAACGAGTAGTTTTAAATGGTAGTTTTATAATAATTTAAATAATAACTTTTAATAATCAAGCAACGAATGAATTTTTATGACCTATTTAGTTTTTTTCTTTTTTTTCATGAGTATTTTGCTTCCGTTCAAGGAAGTTCTATAAAACTCGCCTTTCGTGAATAGCAGTCTTCGTAGTAGGATTCCCCATCTATGTACTGAGTTCAGCGAATTTCGTTAATTTCGTTTCGTGTCTTTTGTATTCCCATTGAAAATTATCTGCTTATATTGAGGGCAAGCAAGGTGAGTGGTTAGTGTGCAAGCTACACCCGTCGTGAAAGTTGTGAGGCAAGCAATGGCTTTTTAATATGCCAGATCGGTCTTCGGTGACCCACTATCGTGTCGTAACCTCATCAGGAGGCACTCTTCGTGAAAACCGTAATTGTTGTGAGTAGCCGGGTCGGGGATGCATTTATATAATGTGTCGCTTTGCTAGCTGTACCTCTATGCATTCATCATATTAGATACAAACAACATCTTAACGGCCAGGTATGAAGACGTATTTTCGGACTGTAAATAACTATCATATGCAGTCTGCGCAGTAAATAGAAGTGTCCAAGTCTAAGATCAATAGAAAGTACATCTTTTTTCAATCCGAAGCTTCAAATAAACTTGCTGTAAGGACAATAAAACCAATGAAGCCACACTGGACTTATCATTTTTCAATAAAAATTACCCAGTTAATGTAGATGAAAACTGTTTGTCACTCTAGGCTCTTTGTGAGGCACTTATCTACGGAAATTTTACACTTTGCATAGCGGCACTTCCGATGTAGCAGGGATTCTGTTCCTACGAGTAAAATATTCCAGCTCACGATATCTCTCCTTTGGTGATTAAAAGAGCAATTGGCTTCCTTTGGGAGGGTCCACCATACATATACGTACAGAATTACAGAAGTTAGTATGAGAATTATGAGCCCACTAAAGCCGTATTTACGTTCATCCTATCACATTCAGGATCACGTTACCATTCTTCCCAACTTTGGCATTCTTCACACGTATGAGGTGGGTCTAGAGAGAGCACTCATGCTTGTTTCTTCCGTTACGTCGTCTTAGAGGACATAGCTTAGGAGCTTGGCTTTTCCTCCAAAATATGTAAAGTACATATTTTTTGTGTTTAACATTTCAGAGGGAATACGCATGCTTGTTTGTTCGCGGCTATAAGCAATAGCTTACGAGCCTGGCTTTTTTCTTGAGCTTCTCCAAGCTTTTTCTTATGTATAGAGAAAATGTTTTCATATCTGTGGTTTCACATGTGTACTATTCGCCTTGATATATGACGTTCTCACCCACTAAATAATCGCTTCCAATTAGTACGGGTTTTCACTAAGTATTATTGCGCACTCTTTAAGAAAATGGTGGGTTTCCACCAGGTTCGGCCATTGTATCCTTGACTTCTCCACTTTACCAGTGGTCCTTCGTCCTGTAACCGTCCAAGCTGCCTCGATAGTCTGGCGTGGTGCCAAGGTCTTTTAGGTAAGTCCTCGGTAAGGAGTGATTCCGCAACTGCTTCTTAGTACAGGTGGGTAAACGTTGGAGTCACCTATTCTCTTGCGTTACCCTTGTTTTTAGGGAGTTTTCGGCGCCACGCGGTTCGCAAGATCTTTTGGCAAATGCGGATTGTCCCGTGCAAGCTTTCAGAGACTGTTTTCGCCTGTGTCGCAGAAAATGCAGATATTAAATCAGTTATGTACAATTCTTAACAGGGTATTGATACATTTGGGTGGTTTTGTGGCGGTCGAAAAAAATCGAGCAGCAGGTATATTAGTGACTTGTATTAACATGTGTACCAAATACGTAGGCCAAGCAGAACAACCTTGTTTATTGGTCCAGTTATAAATTTCTCTCAAATATAGGAAAGTACATTTAGGCGACCTTCTCACCTTTATGTCACTTCTGCCACCGCGTCATTTGCCATTTTCTCATGATGCTTGCCTAAGCGAGCCCTCACAATAAGGCTAAGACTGTCTGTATAAGCAACCTAGTGCATTTCTTTGGCATAAAAACACTTCGTTATAGACCATGTTCTACAGAGTGTACCCGAGGACGGATCCCTGCGGGACGCCAGTCGTGACCACTACGGCTATAGTAATACTATAGTAGGTGCACTTTTTGAAAAGAACAACTGCAGTGACTCCCGAAAACAGGCATTATAGTCGGTCATCAATAGTCAGTCCTATCGGCTATTGCTAAGTTCACTAGTACGCTTTCAGTGATTCTGCTACTCTAGTTGCCAGTTACCCTGTCACTATTGCCACTGTGCGAGGGACCACCCTTGGGTGGCAGTCTTATTACACGTTGTCGTCATGGCTGGTACACAAGATGTCTGGTTGATGGTTATTACCTTTTGAAATAGTTGTGATCACAGGGCGGTGTTATTCATTAGGCAAGCGACAGAAACAACAACAGCGACAACCTAACCATCATCATCATAATCTTGTACTATATCTGTATTCTAGAGAAAACAGCACATGCGACTTGTCTCTATTTTTAGGAGGACATGGATCGCTGTTAAAGGCATTTGCGTTAGCTCAATGATGACACCGAAAAGTACACTAGAGGAAGAACTCTAAAAATATCTGATATACCCTTCATACATCAGGCATGCTTTCCATGCTCTACAATTCAATGGGCTGGCCAGCATAGTTTGAAAAAGATATTAGCAAATGATTACTCAAAAGGATCATATGGAAAGTTCCTAAAAATGAAGGACTTTGAAGAGTTTGAAAAGGATTTTTGCTAGTACCCACAAACATTTATGAAAACATTAGCCTTGTAAAAAAATAAAAGCTGTTATTGAAAGGCTTTTGCTTAAAAGCGTTAGTCTTGGCACAATAACTAAAACTCAGAGGGAAGCAAACGAGTACTGCACAGATTTACCACAAAAGGCGCGTCAAAGATCACTTTCATGACTATTGATGCGCTTAAAGCTTTTACGATGGAGATATTCCTGTAAAGCAATGCAACAATCCAATTTGTGCATGTGAAGCAGCCAGATATCTGTACAATATAAAATTGGGGATGCTGAAACTTTTTTTTTGTAGGTACTAAAATGAAAACTTGGTTTCAAAACACCTGAAACTTGAATGGTAAATAAGCAGGCTTATGTATCTGATATAATTGTAGTCAAAATCAAAGTCAGAATTTCAAAGCTGAGACTATCAAGATTTTTGTGAAAAAAAATCAGTCAATTCCGTCATTTTCAGTCGTTTCTTCAAAATTATTGATATTATTTAACACGTGCAGAACAATTTTTTTGTATAAATAAGACTTAATTTTTTTTATACAATATTGATTTCAAATGCTCTGATCCTTGGGAAATAAGCGAACACTTTGTTTGGCAGATAGCTTGATTTTTCGGTACCCATGATGCTCAGCAAATAAGCATAATTTTCTGCGCATAGGTGTGTCTTTGTTAGTAGTTGCATTCTTCTGTCGTTAGCTAGTAACGCATTTTCTGCCTGTTTAAATTGTATCCCCGCCCGCGCATAGATCTCTGATCTGGTACACAATCAGAATAGAAGGTATGTACCCAGTAAACATAATGCAAAATACGTTTTTTAAGTGAGCGCAAACGGAACTGGAGCGTGGAGACTACAGCATCGAGCTTTAAAACACACAGAAATAATATAGCAATGCTACAAGCAGTTCAAAAAGGCTTTAAAAATCTGATCATCGGTTTAACATGTTCGTCAGTATATACTGCCCAACTCTTAAAATGGGCTTTACTATCCTATCGAAAGCAATGGCCCAATCTTAGAAAAAGCCATATTTTGATATCAAATGTTGGGAGGTAATTAACCTGAGTTACATATTGTCAAATTGTAGGTATGTATTAGAATAGTGTTGCGCATTTTAATATAGTTGCAGCTGTAATAATGAAATAATGTGTATTGAATTACAAAATAGATTGTATAATTGAATAAGAATATTTAAGATTTCAGTGTACATGTATTACCGTTGATATTTGGGTGAGAAAAGATTTTCCATTGAAAATGTCGTTAGGAAAACAAAACACGCGTTTAAACCTCTCATTATTACAATGCAAAAGACAATCCCGAAAAATCAAAACTAAAACATAAATACAATTAAACAAAATTCATTCTCCAGAAAAAAGACGCAAGAATGCCGGAAGTTCGTGAAGTTATAGAAATCACCATCGAACCTGTGAACAGAGAATTTTCATTAAAATAGCACAATTATGCCACGTTCTGCGTTATATGTGAAACGGTTTTCTTGGATGGAGATATCTTGTTCATTCAGTAAGGTGTCCAGAGAAAGGCTATTTCTCTGTACTTTCAAAATGTTGTGGTTAAAGAAGCCCAAAGCCCACCCTCCAAACCGGACAATCTCCTGGTTTGTCTCTTCTATAGACGAGCAATTTTGTCATTTTCTCTTATTTTAATCCTTTTAATGTGAACATGCACTTTGTTTAAAAAAATGGTCAGGTTTTTTCCATGAAAGACAATTTTTTGAGTTTTCTGTTGTTCGATCAGACCACGGAATGATGTACAATGGAACTAGTACCGCAATTCATATTTTGCTTTTTCCTATCTTTAAACATTCATTAAGTAACGTGAGAATTAGATTTTTTCCATCCATCTTGCGCTGAAAAGCGGACCAGTGCAATTTTTGGCAGTATGATATATATCTATTACAACTACTTTTATATTTATACTTTTAAGTCAGTTTCAAATGCTATAGAAATAATTCTTTATAAGATATTTAATTTAGGCATGTTTAAAATAACACTCACGCTAGTAAGAAGTGTGCCTTAAAAATCTTGCATTTACTGAATGTTTATGAAAAAACAAAACATTTTTTAAGAAGTATTTAAACTCATTTTGCTGGTTTCAACTTGCACAGTGATGAATTGGTAAGATTTCTTATTTGGCGGTTTCTTTTGTAAATGGACAAGATTGTTGCTATAAAATATAATTAATAATATTTATATAGCATCGTGAATTAATATTCGAGAATTAACCACATGTAATAGGCTGGTTAACTGCGTGAGGATCTTTCCTTGCCTAGATGCTACAATTTTATACGCTTACATCTCTACTGTGATTGAAATGGATTTCCGAAAAAGAAAGCAGCCATTATTCACGTCGAAATCAGTGAAAATAGGCTAAACACTATTGAGAGAACAGGTTTCGAGTTTTGTGTAGAAATCCAGCCAGTACATTGTTTTAGTAAAACTTCTAAATATTCTCACTCATTTTGAACAGTTACTTAGAGATATAAAATATGTCATTTGTACGAATTACATATTTTATATTTCTAAGTAACTGTTAATAAATATTCTAGAATTAACCACATGTAATAGGCTGGTTAACTGCGTGAGGATCTTTCCTTGCCTAGGTGCTACAATTTTATACGCTTACATTTCTACTGTGATTGAAATGGATTTCCGAAAAAGAAAACAGCCATTATTCACGTCGAAATCAGTGAAAATAGGCTAAACACTATTGAAAGAACAGGTTTCGAGTTTTGTGTAGAAATCCAGCCAGTACATAGTTTTAGTAAAACTTCTAAATATTCTCACTCATTTTTAACAGTTACTTAGAAATATAAAATATGTAATTCGTACAAATGACATGTTAAAAACTCAAGTACGTTATATATATATATATATATACCATAGAATTACCTTATTTACGATTTTGGAGATATCGTGTAATTAAAACATTTTGGTTTTAAGGCTGGATGTGTATGAATCATAACTTTGAGAAACTGTGCTCATTATCTAAATGAGCTGCAGCTCGTTTATTTCGCAAAAAATGCTTCTCTGTTTTGTGTGCATCGTATAGATTTATTATTGCACGATTTCAGCGCCGAAACCAAGAAAAGGAGGCCTGTTGCATAGCTTGCTATGTTGTTGGAGACGTCGAACAGGAAGTAGTCGTTTGCGCGGAGCGGGAAGTGGTGATCAGACGGATCAGGGTGATCAAAGCCTCGTTCACAATCATCAAAATCAGACTGGACCTCACGCAGCAAATACAAGCAACACAGCATGTCAACAAGGGCAGCATGAAGGAACTAACAAGGTGAGATAGACTAGACGCGATAAGACATGTAACTTATAATTGATATAATCACTAATATAAGACTCATAAAATTGATTAAATGGATGTTGTCCATATTCTGAAGACCACTAACACCTTAATTATCCATTCAAGTTGATCAGCCATAATTTGGGGTGGCGTATACATTTTTGTCATACTAAAATCACTGATAAGAAGGCATCAGTACTGAATGGTAGTCCACACAATTTTAGTATTGATCAATTAGCTTCCAGGGAGAAAGAGAGAAGAGCGAGTTCAAATTTTGCCTTTCGAATGAGTCGTCAAGTTCTGCAATGAGTCGTAAATATTTGAGAGTACCACTACGGTATCATTGGTAGATATGTGTTGTCTATGATGCGTTCCGAAGTTTCAGGAAGAGAAAGAAGGAAGCCTCGGAGGGGTAACCTGCCCTCCGAGAGTTTCCGGTGCTCCTTGCGTCTCCTGGTCCACATCGACAGCGTCATCTTCTGTTCTCCTCGAAAATCGAGTATGATCAGTACAACATCATTATACTTTTGTAGAGGAACAAGGAAAGCAGCGAATGAAACAAAAAAATAAATTTGTTATCAGTCGCGAAAAACCTCAGGACTTACAATTTACAAAAAAACGCACGAGTCCTTCGGTTACAACTGTGCTTAATGTCGCTAGAAAAAACACTAGAAATGTGCTTAGATCTGCATTCTTAGCGCAATGTAGTCGCTTCGAATGAATATTATTGACCGATGAATGAATGGAAAACACAAAAGAATTTAATCTTTACAAGTCGATTTATACTTCTAATCTAATCTCCCTAAACTAATCTTCACTTATGAGCATCTTTTACACCAAGCAGCCTCCAATATGCATATAAGAGCAGGAGGAGGCGCGGAGGAGTGTATGAGCTAGAGAAACGAGAGTTCTGGGAAACACTAGATCAATGTTGAAAAGAAAAATACCATAACTATGGTAGTATGAATGCTAATGGTTTTCTGTAAGCGCATATTACGACTATTGTTTTCACAAGTTTTGATTCTCTAATTGAAAGTAAAAAACAGAAATGCTAATATGCAACAAGGATTTTATTGAACCTCAATGTGATTGAACCTACGTAAATTTCATTTCCCATCGATAGAATAGATCGCGAACCTTTAGAAAAAAATTACACGTACAAGACGTTTTGACGAGCTTTTTTGCTATCCACTCGACTTTTTAAGAAGATCGTGTAGATCAAACTGTTGCTTTTATTTTATTAAGTATCGCTCTTGATTTTTTCCCTCTGCCCTGTCCACTAAAACTCTTCGGATCACTAGAGCGACAACTACCATTGTGGAGAAGATGTAGTAGAGGATTCATTTACATTAGTAGGCGGACTATGCGTAAAATAATTAGGCTCGTTTTGGGAAAATCTCTATCATTTGAATAAAACCTGCACCGTTTAAGGATACTGCAGGTGCCGGAGTAAAGGCATGTGCGATAGGGAGAGCACGTTAAAGCGTCTGTTTATGTTGATGCAGAAATCTTTCTACTCTTTTGCTTAGTATCTGTTACGCAACAAAATTTGTAGACTACTTTTGTTTGGCTTAGAATTTGTATTTGTCCTTGGCGATGTATGTACACGTGTACAACATACCATTGGCGCGCCGTCACCTTCGCATAACTATTTTTTCATAAATTCTTTATTATTCAGTGTTTCATGCAATTCTTAGCGTTCCCTCTTATGTATTATTCACCGGGTAATAAAACTGGATAAAAAAATAGTAATTATGGAAAAAATGAAAGATCAAAACAGCAACACAATGTTGTTGCTATTCGAATTATAGCTTGTTCCTTCTTAGGTTGCGCAATAAGCTCTGACATTTTCACCACAATCTTTCGGAAATAGGTCAAAGATCGTACTATACTATATACTTCGCCTTTCTTTATACAGGGAGTAAAAGGGGCTCTTTTCGGCTGTAGGTTCGGTTTACTTACGAGAGGCGATTTTTGAGGTATTAGGACAACATCTGTCCCTGTACACAAATTTATTTGTAAAAATTATAGCTAGATCGTATTGGTCACGCGGCTGAGTGGCAAAAAGTGAGTATTTAATGAACAGGCTTGACTGTAAAGTAGATTCTGCTCACTACAGGTTCAACATCACTTGGTTCGACCCAAACCAAGTGATGTTGGTTCGCTATTTACCAACGTCACTACGACGTTTCTGTAATTTTTTCCGGAATTTAGATTTCCAGGGCAGATATTAAAAATAGCAAGTTTCCAATTCGATTTAATTATAGTTATTATTAGTTTATGCCAATATATGATATGATCAGAGCTTTCACTTCGTTAAAGTTCAACTGTACTGAGAGTGCACTCCAGTAATCGCTGGCTGATCATTCATTTATAATGGAGAACTAGAACTATTTCTTAGAGCCGCTCTCGGAGAGTGTATCCGCGCATTTGTTTGCTGCGTTTTTTAAAATAGTTCAAGGTAGAGCGAAATATCTCAACGTATAATTTTCAAGGACTCTGAAAAATTGTGCACCTTTGGAGGCAGATTTGTCATTTATACTTTCTCTTTCTAAATCTTAACACTAGTACAATTTTTTATATTACAATTCTTTATAGAATGGGGACCAGAAATATCCCAATTTTATGGCAGTGTATTCTATTTAAGTGGAAAAGTAAATATTTTTTAAGTTATTTGGACGGTATAGTTTGGTAACATTAACAAGCGCACATTAGCTTTGTATTTCAAAAACTATAGTGAAAAGTGTATGTGTGTTAAAAATTTTTAAAAACCAAAAAAATGTTTTCTAATTTAGGGCAGCTGTTTTCCCCAAACCAAATTTGATAACTCATCCGCGTATCTTCATCTTGGATGCACAAAGGGGAGCCTTGCGTAAAACAATTCTATAAACGAACTGTTAGGTGTATCCCAAAGACTACAAAATTTAAAGCAAAGGTGAAATATTTTTTTTTAATTTCGGCACACGAAATGTGGTTTGCTATACACAAAAAATTTCTACAAAAAAAAGTCGAAGCTAATACAGATAGATCGAAAAAAAAAAGGCCTATAAGAAATGTGACTTCACTGTTAGATACGTTCATAAATCACATGAACATGATGTTCTCAAATACTTTATCTCATCTCTACCCGGACCCGCTTCATATATAAAATAATAGTTATTATTGTACCCTGAAACAGAAAGTGTTTAGGATGGCGCATCATTAGATCCGCTATCGAGATGTACGAGTATCTTGTTCTTATTTTTTATATCCAACCTATTCCGGATAAAAAGCGTAAAGCTGATCTTACAAACAGCCTGCACGATTTTCTCTCTTTAATTTGTAGACCAGTGATAATTTTTTCACTCAATAATGGCCGACAATCTCAAACTCTTGGGGTGGTTTAAATAAGGCGAAACTTCTAGATAATTTTAGGTAAATAAATGTTTTCAGTTTTTTTTGGGACTACTTGTTCTATATGCCACGCGTCGTTAAAGTCCTTTTGAAGGTGGCAAGGGATATAAAGGAATTCAGAAAATTATATCGTACTGTACGGATTATTGTTGCGCAACGTAATTGAGATTTCTTGTTTTCTGTTTTTGAAAATATTTTTTGTGTATTTTAACAGAGCGATTTCGTTCGTTTGAATTGTTTATATTCCATCGACGAAAATTCCAATTTAGACGACTTTTAGTCTTATGGAACTCCAATATCACAGTTATTTTTTGGACTAATTGTGCAGATTGTGAAAAAAGTAGTATATCTGGCCTGCCCTTAGAAGCCTCTATTACTTACTATTTTAATAGCCACGCATGTCTGATTTTTTTAACTTAATTTGTATTATCATTTTTTAAATATAGTCACGACTAGTACAATTCGTCTTTTGTTCGCATGACCCTCTAGAATGCTTTTGCTGCGGAAAGTGATGAACTTGCTTAATCTAAACCAACTGATCTAGATGAGATGTTTTAATGAATTTCAGCTGAGCTTGTTGCCGCCACTACGGACTTCAGACCAAGGCAAGATGTGCTTAGTAATCGACCTAGATGAAACACTTGTACATTCTTCCTTCAAACCCGTCAATAACCCGGACTTCGTGGTACCTGTTGAAATAGAGGGATCGGTTCATCAAGTATGTAATTATCCAAAATGTCTTAAGCTGTATTAGTGTATTAGGTAAATATATATATATATATATATATATATATATATATATTAAAACCACTTTTATATTGACTTAATTTTTAAGTACATTGAGAGACGACTGGTGGTGGCCGAAGTTATTATGGTATTTCCCAGTGTACGAGCGAGAGGTGCTGTCGTAGTTTTTCAAAAATTTACTTGGAAAATCGATGGTCCTGTAATTCTTCGTATATACATATGAGTGTCTTAAAAGTAAATAGCACTGAAAAACTTGCTTGAAAAAGTTTCTTGCCGAATTAATTGAGCTCATCTCAAGAATCCGCCTCAATGCTCAGGCAAGTTGCCGTATTCGCGTGTATCCTGAAGAAATGTCTATTAATATAGTTTTATAGTTGCCGATTGGTCACAATACTGGGGGTAGCTGCCTCTTTGTTGGCCGTACGTTTTACTAATAAACTCGCCTTAATCGAAAGGTATCATGCTGCATCCGTGCAAAACAATTTATGTACAATGAATCTCTATAGTCGTGATGCTCTCAGACAAAAAGTGAAGATATACTCAATTAGTTTATTTATGTTAACGGCAAACCGCTGATATATCTAAACTTCTGTATCCGTTCACTAGTTCAATATCTGTGACTCCAAAGGTCATAATTAGTTCAAAACGTTGATCAGAACCATTAACATTACGTTCCATTGAAATACGAAAAAAGCCTCAGATTGTAAATGTGTGCGGAAAAATCAATAGTAATTTAAAAACTTAATAAGTAAAAAAATTGCGCAGTTATGGATAAGTGTTCAAACATTAGAAAAGAAATAGATTAATTCCCATATCTACAAAAATTCCGAAAAAGTACGCAAGTCAAGAGTTGGCTGTATAGTACTCGATCGATCAGCTAGCTTACTTATTAAAAACAAATTCCAATATCATTATTTGATTGCTATAGGAGGGTGATCATGCCTGCCCGCTCGTAAGCTGTGCGTTTATTTTAGTATTTGATGTTCGGGCTCCCTGGAGAAATAGTTATTTATCTTGTAGCTCTTTCTGCTTCAATGCATGATTTTAGAGCATGATGCTCCCAGACATGTCCTTGTATCGCAAAAAACACTGGACTCGTTGTAAAAACTTGATAAGTTGGCCTAAAGAGCAATTGGTTTTTAATAACCGAATGGCTCATGTGCCTCATGCACAGTGGCGACATGGGCAGTTTCAGAGCAGATTGGCTGCTAGATTTGTTTAAATGGCGCGTGTGTTCATTTACCGTCAAGTATTTCTTTCTACAAAGAACCACAATATTTCTCAACATAGATTAATATTGCTTGTCATTTCACGTAAGTGCTTCTGGAAAAGTCTTAAACGAAAGCATAGTCTAAATCGATTTGAAAATTTATCTAAAAATTTTAAAGATATGAGATTTTTCTAAAGTGCAAAGGCAGTAGTAAACATAATACATAAATTAATTAAACGTTTTAGTTCATCTCTCGGCAGACCAAAACGCTATGGAAATTGGGCTACGGTGAGTAATGTTACCTTATCTAAAAAGAAAAACAAAGTAAGAAATTCATCTGAGCCGTTGAGATGATTTTTGCCAAGCACATTTGTCCTTTAGTGGTAACGGGAGAGCTTCTCGCACACCGTGGTCGGCATCTTGCTGAAATATAGACCTTGAAGAACTATGTTTGAAAGTATTTTGGGAAAGAATATGAAAACTATCAGAATGTAGGACTCTACAACGAGCTGCAGAGTCAGACATTAATTGACCGTATTCTAAAGATAACAAATTTCTTCAAAATCATAAAAATTTCATCAGTGGGTATTATAGAGGATTGGTTGAAATTATGCCTGAAAACATCTCGCTTATGGGCTACAATAGGCATTTGTACCTGGACATCTAACGCAATATGCTTCGTGCAGATTTATCAATTTGGCATTTCAGACTGCACGCTGTAGACCTTTTAGACATGTCGCAGAGTAGAAATAGAAGCACCCAACAAATTTAGAAAGCTTAAATCGCGTGGCTTACTCGCCTATTTCTGGTGGGGTTATGCCTTCGAGCAGACCTCATTATATATTAAGATACGCAACATTTAAACGCAGTTATTCCAAAAAAGCGAGTGGTACGATTTTTAAAATAGATCTGCGTGCATAGATGTTATTTTAAGAAAATGACACAGTTCCTTCGGAAATTATTAAAAAGGCCTACCCGTACCGATATTTTGATGGGGGATACTTGCTGGTCTTCACATTTCACGTAGCTTTTTTGCAAGTTTTAAGAGAAGAGTTACGTGAAAAATCAAGGAATATCGATAATCTAAGCTAACAACATTGGTTTAGGTAAGACATAATTGAGGATTGGCGTTGTTCTATTCGGCTAAAAATACGCTAGTAATTAACCTTTTCACAAAATAGTCAAATTACGCAAATATTTTTTTAAATGATTTAGAAAAAGGGCTTGATTATGTATATATATGGCTATAGATTTATTTAAAAGAATGCTTGTTTTTTGAGAAACATTAGATCTTTTATTATTAAATACAACCTTGTACAAGTATTGTCTAACAAGAGCTTGTCTATTTGTTGATGGCTTGCTTTGCTTTCATTTAAGTCCGTTATTTTTCCCACTTCTATATATTTTTATCATTTTGCTATCAATATTATCACTATTACCACTCATTATCATCACGGTCTTCACCATCATCAACAATGCTATCATCGTGAACTCTTAGTTTTTATTAAATTGTTTAGTACCAATAATCATTATTCATAGAATACTTGTGTCTAAAGTTCTTTTTTGTTGTTATTGTCTGGGGTTGTGTTTGTTTTCACCGTTGTTGTTGCGGTAGTTACTGTTGAACTGGTGATCATTAATTATTCTACTCAGGCTAAATTTATATATATATATATATGTATATATATACATATTTCCTAATAATTTTTTTAATCCTCTACTGTGTTCACTCATGGGATCCACTTATAAACTTAATACAGAGATTTCAGAGGCTCGATCATTTTTGTTTGTAGTAATTAATAATGTTACTACATTATATAACTTAGAACAAGTTGACCTAAGAACGAGCTCTAAAACCTACCTAAGTCTGAATTCCTAAGTCGGAAGCTTATTATTATGTAGAAATCACATAGTCGATGTGGCGTGCGGTGGCATTGTTGCTCCTACTTGCTGCAAAGTTGGTGTTCTATTTCACACACACTCAAAGTAACTCTAAGTAAATACACGTTATGCGACTTATACACCTAGACCTATTAGAAAAAAAAGGTTGTATGCATTAGATTTAAAGCAAATTTCCTCTTCATTTTAAAAGAATTATTCTTGTATGCTTGTGCACAGTTAGGGGTACAATTTCAAAATGGAAAATATATGCATATTGTTGATGACAGTGATGGGGCTATCCTTAAGGATAATTTTGGCAATTCCTAGAATAATCAGATGGTCTTACTCCGAATTTTTTTGTTGATGCACTTTGGGTATAACAATCCCAAACAGAGGTTTAGGTTCGATTCCGAAGAGCTTGTAAGAAAATCTCGGAATCATATTTACAAGGTCACTCAAATAGTTTTGATTCGTCTTATTTGTTACAAATAATGGTACCTGTTTCATTAAAAATGTAGATCTGTACGTGCTTTTATACAAACGTGTTGTCTGTAGTTTTTGGTGCGTCGCCCTCCTGGAACTTGAGTTGGAATTTCGAGAGAAATATGATTATCAAAATACATAAAAAATCTGTTAAACAAGTAGCTTTTCGTCACAATAGAAGTGCAGATAATATTCGCTCCTACCACATATGTGACGTCCTAAGTAAGGTTTATAAATATTTAGTTAAATCGGTCTTCAGTAAACTGAACGGAGAGTTCTTCAACTCGACAAACATATGCTCTGGAATGAACATTCAGACAAAGATTGTTGCGGAAAAAGACATTGCCAATATAATGTTGGCGCAATGAACAAAAAGCAGTCAGCCTCAAGTTTCACTTTCTTTAATTGTTCTACTTGTGACCTTCTATCTTTTCTACCTCAAGTAAAGCCCCCGTCTTGCGAAAGGATGTATTACTCTTACCTAATATATATTTCAAAGCCTTATCTTCGATTTGTAGTTATTTTCAACATCTTTAGAAAATTACTTCATTATTTTTGCAGCAACGAAACAAGATTAACGGTAAATTTTAAGAACCTTTTGTATATAAATCGTTTGGCGAGGTTACTAACGCCAAACGTAGCAAGCCACTGACAATGCTTTGCTCGACATGTGCATCAGAAAATCATGTACCACAGGCCTATATTTCCGCTTTGCAGTATAAGAATTACTCGACTTTCAAAACGATAATAGGTAATCACAACACATCTTATTCATAAATATTAATCTTAAGTAAATCTAGCATATCCAATATGCCTTACCTTGAGCAAAACCGGCTGTTGATTCCGGCGAATAAAAAGTCATCAATAAACTCTTTCGAAGGGGAAAGGGCATCCTTTATGTCAAGAGCCCTTTGGTGAAAATAGTCTTTGTCATTTATTTAGCGGCCGTGGTTGGTGTGAAAAGGCAACTGCGTAGAATGAGTTTTCAATAAATGCCATTTACTGTGTCCCACATTAAACATAGTTTGTTATCACAGAATGGTCGAGTGAGTATTTTATGATGAACTATACGATTTAGCTTATTGCTTTGTCAAATTGTCATTCGTAAAATAAACAGAAGAACGAGTGACATGTATTTATAATGACAAAATTTTCTACTTTTAGGTGTATGTGCTGAAGCGCCCTTATGTAGATGAGTTTCTGGAGCGCGTAGGTGCTCTGTATGAATGTGTTTTATTCACCGCGTCTCTTTCGAAGTACGCCGACCCAGTTGCAGATTTGCTCGATAAGTGGAATGTCTTCCGGTAAGTGAGTTTCTAAATATTTTGTTTTGTTCCTTATACCTGTTCTTTATCACTCCGCAGCAGTAATACTACGGCTTAACCAACGTGGTTCTGAGTAAACCGAAATTGATAATATACCACTCTGTACGTAGACCGTTGGGATGACACAAACAGTTTGACAGGTATTTAATCGTTACCGTAATAATAAAATTTCAGTCTCTCAATAATAAAATTAAGTCTCTACAATTAAATTATTTTTTATTTAGAAATATTACCAAACATTTACAGTTTCTACGAGGGTATCAGACCTTTTCCCGAAGTATCAAATGGTGTTGAACTCCTGCATGTTTTCGAGAAACCCGTGAAAAATCAAAGATACATTGCGCATGTGTGAAATTGTACTTATGTGCGTTTTGGACTAAGCACACATGTGCATTATGCATGTGTTTAAATGTACCTATGTACATTTTGGACCTAGCACACGCGTATGTGTCGTATAAGTGAATATATATACACGGTGATATATCTATATATATATATACATATATATATATAAAGTCTAAACCAACCCAAGGGTATTTTGCAGGCCTATACGCTTTTGGTGTATTCTATTTCCAAACTTCGGCCTGTGCGAGTCGATGAGGGAGATGTACAATGCAGACTTCGATTATCTATTTGATTTATCCTTCATTTTTTAGAGCTTAAAATATTTTTAGTGAAAGAGTTGCAGAAACTACTCTGCTTTGTGACGAAATAGAAATTTTTTCTGTTGGAGCTGTTAAAATCACACACTTGTTATGCTTGATAGAACCTACTCTAAAGATGTGCAAATACCTATTTGATTTTTTAGAAGAGGACTAGACTATTCTTTCGTCAAATAAACCAGGTAAACTGGACACAAAGGTGATTATTGCCATGCTACCTAGCGGTAACATTAACAAACTTTTATTAAATCCATAATGAGTGACGAACGCTCAAAAGGGTACCCAATAATGATTACAGTTGTCCCCAACGGTAAATACCCTTGGGTAGCTCTACGTTAGGTGTATATATTGTAAAGAGAGTATCCGTAATAATTTTAATTCCGAGCAACCTCTAGGATTACTGAATTAAATGGTACTAACGTCTAGTTATATTCTGAACGATGGTAAAGAAGAGCAATAGATAGAAAACAGAAACAACCTTTATAGCTTATTTAAGGACTGGAAAAAACTCATACCATCCCAGTCAAGATTAATTATTATCTATTTGAGATTTTATATTAGGCTGAAATTTCATGGCATTACTGCTCTTGCAGCAATTTATAAGCAATAAACCTGCCCCCGTGGAAAAAGGCGTTTTTTTTAACATGTGTAGCTGCGATAGGGTAGCGAAATGTTTGAGACTATATAATTCTTGAAGAATCAACACCTAAGAAGAAGATCTGAGAAATGTAGTACATAATCAATCGGGTACTATTGAATGAATTCCTACGAAAATGAGCAGCACGCTAGAAACAGTACGGGTTATGTTTTTACATCGTTTTCCAGCCAAGTTCATACGTGCATTCATTGAGAGGTTGACAATAAGCTCAGGACGAACGACAATGAAATTCTAACGGAAGATGACCATACGCATTGGCCATAACGTTTGATAAATATCACAAGTGAACAAAAGCAATGGTCGTCAGCAGCTTGATTGCGCAAATCCAGAGGTCCTCTAATCACGCCCAAATAACGAATCCTTGTTCACTAATATATGAAGCCGAGAAAATAAATGGTACATTTATAGCTTTTTTATAACATATTTTAGACACACGTTAAAGCTTGTACTTCGCGGCATCTTGGCTATATGGGACTGGTCCCGCAAATCTCTGCTCGGAGAAAAATGAAAGGAACAAATATTGTGTGCCATATTCGTGAAAACGAGGAGCCGAAACCGATTTCAAAATAGTTGAACAAAAATGAAACGACGCGCTATAAAAGTCAATGTTAAGCTTTTACAACGTTCGCATACAAAGTTTCTCCCACACTTAAGTTATGTGCAGACGGAAGAACATCAATATGATTAACAATAGTGCGTAAAGCTTTCAATAAGTTATTTGTGACAAAGCGGCAGCAAGTCTTTTGGAGAGCCAACTTGCTAGACCTTACTTTCATATTCAGTTTACACTCAAGTTATTCTCGTCACCACATACAAGATTAGTTTCGTCGGAGTTGAAAAGATGCATTTTAGAATCGTCCATGTCTTCTGTGGATCAGTATATACCTCTAGCACCTAAGCGGCGCCCGTGTGATTATTATAGAAAAATCTGGCGCCATAAGCGATTAATATAATCATCATCCTTATTCAGAGGGATTGAGAAGAAGCATTGCTAATTTTAATTTCTCTTGACTGCAAAACATCTGATTTGCTCTTTCCAATTATGTCCCGTTTCTGAAGATGACGCGACACGGGCCACACGATATTAAGGCTGAGAGGAAAAATGAGGTTTGAACCAACCAAAAAACTGCGTGCTATCGTACTCTGGAGGGTACATATTCCGATCGCTGCGTCATCAAGCAATCGGTCACCCTGTACTCCTCCAAAAGCCACTCGTTCGCAGCAGGCTGGCCGCCCTACCTTGGCCCATGTGAGGGCTGCGGCTATTAACCTTGGATTTCACCAAGGTCGATAAGGAGTCTCTATTGACTCCCCGGCTCCGCGTAGTTAGCAGCATTTCGGTGTTGTCTGCGAAGCTCCCTGCTGCATGGAGTTCAGGTATAATGTGGCGTCTACCATTGACTAGTCAAGACGTGCCTTCGGTAGCCTGCGCTAAAGTATCCTATTTTAACTCTAAAGTTGACACAACTCGATTTTCAGGGATATCTTTAGAACAGCCTTAATGTTACTATACTGATACCTCCCGAGAAGATGTGAATTTTTTGGTATAAACATTAGATTATGGATGTTTCCTGTAATAGTACGTCTCACAAGGATCTTATGTTGGCTTACTGCGGAACAGCCATCTTGTATGTGGATGACACTACAATATGTTCAAATTTGCTGGGAACTTAAGCAACAATCCATACGGTAGTTTGAAAATCTCAAATAAATAGAAGCACCGTAGAGTAAAAAAAAGCGGATAATTTAAAATTGGCCAATTATCGTTGAAAACGTTTAAGTCCATCTGGAGTTCGTCTTGAGAAGCGATGGGAGCAGCGACAGTGTAGACATTAAATGTTGGCAGATAAAAAGCCCTAAAAATATAAGTTCGCCTGGAAAGAGGCAGTCTCCAGCTTTTGTAGTTTGACGGATGGTAAACATTTTCCAATGTATCTATTCATTTTTTTCTAATACTACAATTTCTATTTCAACTAAATTGCAGGGGTCGATTATTCCGAGAGTCTTGTGCATTCTATCGCGGCAACTACGTTAAGGACTTGAATCGTTTAGGGCGAGAGGTTCACCGCGTTGTCATTATCGACAATTCCCCCGCTAGCTATATGTTCCATCCGGACAACGCCGTAAGTTTCTTGTTTCGCAATGCTCAATAAGTACACACCTATGTTAGTAACATGGTTCGACATGTGCTTAATGAAAATGGAGTATAACACTGCCCAAATCGGTAGAGTAGAACGAGATGCTTAGAAGGCGGAATCCATAGCACCGACCACCGCCATAAAAAAACCGAAAATGTCTTAACTGAACTAGCTAATAAGTTTTCTCAGGGAATCAAGTTTTTTCCAAATTATACGCAACTTTTAGGTACGCGTTGTATTCTGCCCAGTATAGTTGTTATTAGCGCAGTCACTGGCTATAACATTTACATTTTGGTCTCTCACCTAATGTGCATTGTCAAACTCAACAGGTTGTTTTATCAATTTAAAGTACTTTCAAATCAAACTGGTAGTTTTACAGCGCACGGGCTACTTTGATAAGCGAATAGGACTGTATGAAATGGCAGTAAGTAACTAGCGGTTAATTAACATTATATGAAAATGTAGAGGAATGCGATATACTGCAGCAAAAATAGAATATTTAAATATTGTGAGCTTAATTAAGAGAATGAATAGAAGATGCAAAAAAATGGATTAAGCTCCGCGTAATTGATCTAATTTTAGCTTAAACTGAAAGTAAAAATAATCTTTACTTTGTAGCATTGAATACAAACCTACAGAAAAAATAGAAGCAGTACAAGTTGGAGATGCTAATACGTTATCCCAACATAACACGATCTGAGAGCAATTTTTTATTCTAAGCGAATCTTGAAGTTAATGTATCAATAAATCAGTTCAAGCAAACTAATTTATATAACTTCATACCTAAATATTTGTCCCTTGCCAGTTGTGCTTAGATATTAGTACATTTTGTAAACATCGCAGTTATAATTCTACAACAAATGATGAGGATGATTCTAATGGGTAGCAACATGAATGTAGTCTTCGTTGTGAATCGTTTACTGGATCCGCTATTATCAGTGGAAACATATAATAAATGAATAAAAAGGAAAATATTTCGCTCGGCTTTAGACAAAAAATATGCGTCTAATATTGGGATATAGCATTTAATCTTTTATAACTATAAAATTGCCCAGATATTTTTTGAAAAATTCGGAAATAGTTTGTGTGGAATGAAAATTTTGGGTGACTTATCTGGTTAGCACCGTTTACATCTATCTCTAGGATGTCACTTTATGTCAGCTACTTTTGAAATTTTGTTTTCTACTTGAATGTGGCGAGAAAGTACGTGGCTGCAATTTTTAGCGGAATTGACCACTGTGATCGCTATATATTGAAATGCATACATTAGTTTTAATAGTGGATACATACACATATTCGAGGATATTATAAATATACGCGTAAGCATTATATACACAGTACCAACAGAATTGCGAAGACATTAAGATGACCGTAGGAACTCTAACAGTCTTCTTAGGATAGGATATATTAATGTGATTGAGGCCATAAGGCTCAATGGGAGTTATTAGCGGGGTTTCCTTAAGGACAGTCCTATGGCACGGTGTTTGCGGAATGTGAGACACGCAGTTTGCTCCACATGCTGAACATGTCTGTTTCATACCTATCAGCACGCTCGCGAAACCTTTGTCCCCTACCTAGCTCAAAATAGAAATCGTGCTCGGCAAAATAGGAGAACGTGTGTCATTTTCGCTTACCTGACTGTCCTTTAATCTTCATTACTATCGTGTTCAAGAACACCCTGTTAATCTCTGCAAGTATTTGCTTGCAGAGTGTATTGGAAAACTTGGAATAGCGACGAGGCCCTAAATGAAGAGCGGCAATTCGACCAAGAAGATAAAAGACGATTGCGGACCGTTGAGTGCAAACGCAAAGCCTCCTTGATTTCTTGATGCGATTTTTAAATGCCTTCTGCTGTAAGGTCTACCTTGAATTTCAGCAAGGTGGACGGCTCCGGCAAAAGATAAATGTTATAAGAGTATGTTATAAGTCACTGACCGACCTACGAATCAAGACTCTGAATGGATATCTGGAAAGCATGCATTTTACCAATTGAGCAATGTGAATTCTGGAAGAGACACTTCATGGAAGCTGTCTGGGTGGTTCTATGACTCACGTCAAAAAAGGACACTGGATACGCTACGTAATTTACTGCAGACTGCGTTGGTCAATATCAAGGCTGCCTCTGATTCGGCAGTCAGGGATAGTGTTGTACACACATCGGGTGTCGTAGATGTCCCTTGTTCAAATATTCGTATATGTAAAATGACTATTCCATCGAGCGCGAAATATATTTTGCATTTAAAACAAAAATTCCTTTCTCTCGATTTTTAATTTTCTCCTATAGAATCTGGTATTTTATTTATCGTTGAAGCTTACGGAGGGATTTAAAATGACACACGTTGCCAAATTAGTTAAGCAGTGATCGATCAAGTGCTTATTTACCCGATAAGTTCATCTATACAACGATCACCGTTTCTTATTAGAGGCACCTGTAGTTGTATTTACTTTGAACTTCCTGAGGTAACGCATCTGAATCTGAGGCGCTTGAGAACGTAAAGCATCCTGTAGCAGTTCGCATTCTCCAAATCGCTTATCCTTCGACTGACCGCTCCATAGAGCCAGATGTGTAGTTACATAGCCAGAAGTCTAGGCTTTCAATGTAAAAAAATGTTGCTTTTTGCACTTGTGTATTTAAATTTCCTACCATGCGTCTAGTAAAAAGCCGAATCCCGCGATGTTGGTGTACTGATTTCCTCTTTGTGTTTTCTCCCTTCACATTGTTCTTAAAGCTGATTTAAAAACTCCCAAAAAGGCATCATCAGCTTTCCTAACGAACTTTACCGATCATTGTGAAGCTTTCATTTCAACTTATTGGGAAAATTATCTAGAAATGAATGTATATTTGCCAATGTATCAAGCACTATAATATTCAATTTCACTGAAAATTGAAGCAATGAAAATTCGCTTGAGTAACAAGCAAACATTCAAAATCATTAGTGCACGGATAACTATAACTGCTACACTACAATAGATGTCCAAAAAATGCATCCAATATTTGCAATACCTTCAACCCTGTATTACATGCCTCCATGTTGACGTTCGTCTTAGATGTATTTATTAGTGCTACAAAAGATAATTAGCGATTAAATGAAGTTTTTAAAACTAGAATTTTACTTGGTAAAAACTGATTCTAAGCGAGCTTAAAAATTGTCTACCTAATGACGTCAGCTTCAGAGTGAAATGTCTTTGTATATGTTATTTACTGCCAGTGCGTTCAACACAGATTACATAGCATTTAACATTCAACAGGTTCCTGTCGGTTCATGGTTCGATGATATGTCTGACACCGAATTGCGCGACCTAATTCCGTTCTTCGAGACGTTGGCTCATGCACCACCTCAGGTTAGACCATATATATATATATATGTATATATATATATATATATA
>MNPL01005785.1:0-13417 GCA_002081605.1 Tropilaelaps mercedesae
AAATGCATAAAGATTATATATATATATATATATATATATAAACACGTTTCGCGGCATGGGCTGTCGTGCAGAAGCTCTCGTTCTCTATACAATTGGAGGGGGTGTCTGAAATTACTAGGAGAGGTACGGAGAGCTTAACAGAGAATGTTATGGCGTTCTCGTTAGTCTATGTTCAACTTGACAATACGACGAAGTAGACAATAGTGGTAGCGATATATATTCCAGATCCGTAGTTCCATCAAAGTTGTATACGGCACTCTATTTCGTGATTATATAGCTTTACAATGTTTGATAGATATATTTATCATATGTCACTACCAAGTACAAAGTCTTCGTCCACGCCTCGGGACAGCTTCACTAGCAGACATGAAGAAATAACCTTAGACAAATCCAGTCATAACTATAGCAGATGAATCATCAGGCAATTACAACAGCTAGCGTCCTAAACATGCATCAAATATAAGAAAGAAAAACAAACAAACGAACTTGAGCACCTCATCTAGATCACTGCCATATATCGGAGTCCTGTCAGCTCATTCGCGCACATTCGGATCCACTCTTCTTCAGCATAACTCGACTTATGAGTGAACGTTTTCGTTGCTGTGACCGTCTTCTGCGGCCACGTGCGGCCAAATGAGATTCCCCCCAGCCTACGTTGGTGATTTCCAAGCCAACTTACGTTCGATATTTTAGTTCCGCCGCACACCCAACAACGCTAACACCGCGCATCCAGCCCCCCCCTCAACATGCGTCGAGAAGCGTACAACACCCCCGAACTCTGCTGCATGTTCGTACACATGCGTGGCAATAGATGACAATGACGACAACAACAAACAGCGATGACCGTCGAAATGGTGACGGCGATTTCGCGACAACGCGGGCGTCGCGATAAAGGGAACGTACATGACCAACACGAAGATCATTAGGCAGAAACGTATGGACGACGGATCTCCTGTTTGTGATCTCCTGCCATAGAAAACTGCTTAGACGCTTGGCTCGGGCTGAGTTCGCTATGTTACAACTGTACAGTGATTGTGGCTGCGATTGGTCTCATGGCTTCCCTCCTTGGAGCGCGCCGGTTCGAAGGCATTAGCGGCTTCCGTAGAGCGCCATGACGGTCGAGGGCGGGTTCGCCGGCCGAGTCAACATGATCCACACTGAAATATCGACGCAAATTCAGTACACCATTTTATTTTGCCTAAAAAATCAACCGTTCTAGCTTTGACCCATCACTCGTGTGACTTCATGGCTTCAGATTGGACAGCCAATTCAGTGGAACATCGACCATCGAGCGAGTATCGTGTATGTGTGGTGGACCTAAAGCCAGTTTATACGTAAACAAATAGGTTTCATATTAAAGGTCGGTGGCGTCATGTCCTAATGGCGATTTGCCACGCCGATTAATAAATGCGCTGCTGCTGTTGTATGAGCGATGCCAGGAGCAAAATGCATCTCTCCGACGCGCGTGAGATACGTGCCTATTGATCGAAGAAGGCTCAGTGCTTTGTACCGTCGGCTGATTTGCGCCTACACCTACATCGTTCGAGGGGTCGCGGTCATTTTCGCCTTGTTTATTAGGTGGCAGGTTGAACCTGCCGAGGTCATCCTGAGCTCGTTCCTGATCCGCGCCTAACATCGTTGCCAGGAAGCTCTTCCTGGCGCTTTCCTTGTCGACGGGCGAGGCTGGCGGGTTCGTCCGCAGCTCGACGCTCTCGAACTCGTTGATCGCATCGCGCAGACTCTCCTGCAGGTGATTGCAGATGTTGTCCCTCAGCTTGAGGCCGCTGCCATCGCGGCGACCGGCGGACTCCGTTTCCGGGGTACTTTTCAGAGCGGCGCGCGGATGTTCTGCCGCGTTTTCGGCGTTCTCGTCAACGCTGGTCTTTGTCTTCGTCGTACGAGATTCCGTGCGGGGACCTCTCTGATGAACGGATGACGAGTTTGCCGATGACCCAACGCGGACCGTCGCGCGGCATGTCGCGGCCCTGCAGCATTGTCAAGTCGTGAGCGCAAAAACACATCTCCATGGTCCAAACCTTTATGGCACTGACGCGTACTTCGATATCGAGACGACGCAGTGCCCCCAAACAAGACGAAGCTCTCGAAAAATCTTGTTCTATACGGTCAAGTTTTTTTTTTTTTGTGACTAAATTCGTACCTTGCTAATTAATCCGGTCGCGCTAAATGATTAAAACGTCCATAACATTGACATGAATAATAAACATCGTTGTGTGTAACAACAACAATACAAGTAATCAACTTATAGGTGATAGCTTTTCCGCAATTTTATGATCGACAAACGAATCGTCTTCTGTGAATTTGCTCCGTCCGGTGTCACGCCGTAGATTTTCGTTGTTTACCTCCTCACAGATCTCCTGCGGCCTGTTCCGACGCTCGAGGTGTTCGTCGCGATGGCCGAGGGCAACGAGCGTACGCTAGGCTGACTTCTCGAGTTGTTCTGAATCGCCCGAAGGGCGCGCCGCTCCCGGATCCGGCCCACGGTCTCGGCACTGAGCTGACGTCGCTTCGAGGCGCTACGCGTCACCCGGGCCTCGGGCTTCGTCGGGGACACGTCCGCTGCTAGCAGCGTCTTCTGCTCGGTGGGATCGCTCGAAGGTTTGTCGCCGACGGCGGTCAGTTTCGCGGCACTGGTCCGACGACCGATGATTTTCGCACTGGCCAGACCGACCGATCCAGATACGGCGACGCCCCCGCCGGACGCCAACTTCCGAGAATTGCGCACGGTACTCGGTCCACGCAGGATCGCCTTGTGACCGCCACTCTGCAGTTGGCAAACGAAAATGACGCACGTTTATGTGAATAGGTCGACGCGTGAAGGAGCTGAGGTAGTTAGCAGCGAGGTATATCTGAGTGACCGCAAGGAGAGTGGCTTATTAAAGATATCTACTAAGGACGATTGTTCTCCTTTAAAGGCAAACATGTGTGTTACTTTGACAACGATTTCGAGGCTCGTCTGAGCACTCACTAACAGCAATTAGGTTTGCTAAACAGATTCCCATCAACACGTCTACATGATCTGACGTTTCCAGTACAACGGATCCTGCTAGGACACGTCTGAAGAAGTTCGGTGACTCTTTCACCAGATCGGCTGCGCGCGTCTTCTACCTACCTTCGGCTTGAGAAACGTGAACAGTTTCCTTTTGACCATCGGCTCGCCGTGGTCGCTGAGTTCGTCTTCGGAGGAAATCTTGTAGCTGTCCCTGAGCGGCTCGAGCTCCGGTGGCAAAGTTCCTATCAGCTGGGCGTGATCGATGAGTACCTGGACGGCGGTGGTGGCCCGTTCGCTGAACCGAGCAGCGACCTCCGGGTTAGTCTCGACCTTGACGGCGCGCGGTATCAAGGACGGCGCTACGACCTTGGCGAGATTTGCCGAGCTCATCTTGTTCTCCGTGTCTAGCTTTGACACCTCCTGCCGAGAGGGAAAAAACCGTCACAAATGATGGCGGCGGTGGCTCGACGCTAGCGAAGATCGTCTCGAGGCCATTTATTCGCAGGCCGCACAATCGGTGCAGCATTCAATGCACATAGTGCCGATAGAAATCACCCAATTGCGATAGACAACTGTGTTCTCGTAAATTGCCCCCACATCTATCTACCCAGAACGGCTTTGGAAATGGTTGATTTTCGGCTTACGCGGTTCGACCGGCTTGCCGAAAACGAAGCCGATGCACGAAGCAGCCGTACGAGCCCAGTGACGTACCTGCAGAAAAAGTGCAACGTGCTTGAGTGTGTTCAGATGGAACGCCGGCATCAGAAGACAGGCCAGAAGAAGACTCTGGGTCCGGTGGTGGTGTGACTCCAACTGGACGCATTTGGCGAAGACCTCATGAAGGACGTGCGGCACGACGGGCTCCGGTAGCGCACGCAACCATCTGCAAAACGAGTCGATCATCAACGAGTCACACGCACGAAAGTTAACGAACGTCCGTACGAAGGCTGACGTCCGGGAGCGTTTGGGAGATCTGACGATCAGGTTTTTCTGTCTAGCACAGTCATCCGACCTAGGGGTCGTATGGCATTTGGCAAATGTTCATCGACATGTGAGTGACATTTACTGACACTGCACTTCACTTTGGGCACTGCACTTCGACGATGTCGCCGCTTGGTGTCGAACTTACCGCTTCAGCACGCAGGTGACATCATGGACTGAGTAATCGTGGCCGGGAGGGACCTGGCCGTTGTTCGACTCCATCTCGTGTTTGAGCGCCGTGGCGCGTCGTTCGTTGCCGCTTTTGCGAAGGATTCCCTCCTGACCGGCATGGTCCAGGAGATGAGAAGTGATAGCTTCAAGGATGTGAGGAACTGGACTGCTGATTAGCGATGACGTTCCCTGCAAGGTCATCGGTAGGTTATTGTTGTAGGCCTAGCAACAGCGCAGTTAGTCGAATCTACATGACGTAGGCGTAGACGTAGACGGCCAAAAATTGGCTACTGCGGAACCGCCTTTACTCAACGATGCAATTTGTTCGCTATCGACACCATCTAATCATAAAATGGCCAAACAAAAACACTGCGCGAAAATCGCTTATGCTGCAGAACACGAGAACAATAGCCGCGCACATAGTAAACACGTAGTGCACAGTAAAGTACAATCGAGCGCCCAATTGAAGTATCCAACTTATCGGAAGTTTTCTGTCAAAAATGCTAACTATAACCAATGCTATCCGTATCGAGGACGCGACGAAATACAGATTTCGTCTGAATGTCACACTACGTTTGAGCGACGTGTGCGCCGAAAATCAGCGTTGCCAGGCTAATCAACAACGAAAATCATCAGCCGAATGTACCGAAGATCGACGACGATGCCCTCGACGCCGTTTTACATGTGTTTGGTTTTTTTTTTTGTTTTTGAACAAACGACTGAGGTATTTGCCGTAGTGGTGGAATACAAGTATTGGCTTGCGCCATTGTTTAGAGTTTCACGTGAAGGCCGTATTTGTATTGAATCGGTTCTTGCCACTTCTGAGCAGTCTACGAGCTTTTACAGCATCACTGCAACCTACGGCTACATCATCTCTATAGAGAAGAACCTGATCTTTGACAGGCAAAATCCCTGCCTGGAAGCGGAACACCAAAACCAAAAGAAGAGACGCACAAGGATGATCAGTCGTTCTACGTTTTTCCTAGCAGGACAATACAGGTCATGGCAGGACGTGACCTACTTGTTGCTGCAGCTGTAGCGGAACGCCGAAATAGGCCGAACTCTCCTGGCACTCGCCAGCCGCCTCCTCGTGAAGTCGTTTCAGGGCCTCACGCAGTCGGCGGGCCTTGATCGCCGACAACTTCAGCTGTTTCTTCGATAGGAGCAACTTCAGCAGGTTCGAGTGCAACTGGCTCATGGTGGCTACGCTGACCGACAAGCGGGCAGATGACAAAAGATCCCCCGGCGGGTCTCGAGTCGGCAATCGCGTAGGGACGCCGACACCCTGAGCGGTTTCGGCGGGCACCGTCGGTCGATGGCGAATCAGAGCGGGCGTTGATGCTGTAACGGCAACAGAGAGAAAGAAACGAAGTGTCAACAAAAAGCGTTGTTAAGGAGGGGAAAAAATTCACTGGGTACCCAAATGTATGGTCTAATCGACAGTCGAATCGTTGTAAAACCAAGATTGACACGTACATAGCTGGCCTACAGAAGGGCGGTGTTTCTTAGGGGGGTGTTTTGTCATCAGAGTGTAGTCACCACACGTGCTCTGAAAACCTCGTCTCTTGACGAGGGCGTACACCCGTCGCGTAATCATGGACAACCCCACAGTCGACAACATCCCAATAAAGAAACGCGCGCAGTTCGTGCGGAACAAACACATATCGCGCTGAGGAGCAGGAGCAGGAGCAGGTGGAGACGCGATTTCGTCGCCACCGAAGAAACAACACTTCACACGAGAATATCTATTCTGGTCAGGATGAAGGACAACTCGCAACTGCACCACGTCTCGGCTCCGATGAACGAAATCGCGGCCAACATCGATTAAAGGGCGTCGACGCTCATTCATCTCCAGCTACTCCGTCACCGCGTGAGCAGTTGTCCGCTAAAATCGCATTATATCCCGCCATTTGATTGGACAGCAGATTGCTCGTCTCAGCTGTACGGACTGTGAATTTCGGAATTGTGACAACTACAGCTGAAAGACATCTACCTTGAGTCATTATCGACGATGGCATCATGGCGAAACCATCCGGAGATGTCTCTGGCGGTCGCCCATTCTAAGCGGAAGCGGGCGTGCTTTCTTCCATCGGGAAACACGCCACTTTCGAGCAAGTCCACTAATTCGCCGCGCACGTCGGCGCGTCCACGATCCCAAACAAACTTCCAAACTCGATAGTCGCTGAAATTCTGGAGCTCTCACTGATCGGGTGACACGCACCGCACGCTCGTTGATGACGGATCATGCTCTACATTAAAACCTAGTGACTGTCTCAGTATAGCAGCCATCGTCGTGTCAGACGTATCAGATGACGAGAGAGACCTCAGACATCGACAGGATTCGGATGTCTCTGTACGTGTCCATGGCTTCTAGCTCGCTCAATTCGTGTTGTCGCGTCCACCAGTCGGAAAAGCCACCGGACGAGCCACTTGAACGAGTTGAGCTCTGACGAGCTCCCCGCGCGCGGGAATCAGACGTTGACGATTAGGTTACGATCTCTCTCAGCTCTGAGTCAACCTGAGCATTGCCTAACTCAGATTCAAAGGCAGAAGGCGATGACGAAACGAGCCGGATCGCGCGTCGACCCTGCGACAACGCCGATGCGTTGCAGACTCCTGGGTCAGGGCGGCCTGGCCAATGCGATCTGACCAAAAGCAGTGTTCTCGCAAATGGCTCCGACATGACCAATCCCACCGGAGCTGCTCTGGTCACCTAATCTCTCAGACGCGGTGATTTGTTCATGTTGTGACGGCATTCGAATGAGAACGGCTTGATCCGAAACTGTCTCGCCGAAAGGCGACCAACGTTACCAGTCCCCCGTGGCCCCCGTGGGCGGCCCGCACTGAAGTCGCAGTCTGTGCGATGCAAAAGGCGACTATTTCAAGATTAGAGCGAGTTCATCCGTTTGCGCCACATCCTGGACCGATTTCGCGGACTTGGGAAGGTGTAAATAGTAGCCGCGTGACCGTCACTGGCAAACGCCCAAACGAGCGTTGCCATTCAAGCTGGCCTTACCTCAGTTGGGTCACGTTAGTTGTTGACACGCCTTAATGGCTCGGAATGGTTTGGCGTTCCGGCGAAACGCGCGAATTGATGATCTACTCGAAGCGTTTAACTTATCGCTAAGTGAAGCGTGTGTGTGTGTGTGTGTGTGTGTGTGTGTAGGGGCTTTTGGGGTTCCTCTTACATACGAAGCACGCCATTACGTGTGTATGTAACATGCGCATTATGAACGGCGGCATAGTTCGTCTCGAGAGACAGAACTTCTCCTTCTAAGATATGAAGCTGAAATGTAGCTCGAGTTACTTTTCCGTAGCTCGACAACGTCCACACGGCCGGCAGACGTCGCCGTTGTACCGAGACGGCCAATTTTGTTTCGTATATCGACACATTAGACGAACAGGCCGATCTGCTCTCTCGTTCAATCCATGACCTCAGACGAGTCGAAATTTCGTTTGTGTACGCCATGCCAGAAGTGTACGAACTATCACGCGTACCGGAGACTGGATGAGCAACAACAACCTCGCTTGTGAAGGCCGACACGCGTCGATCAGACGGTTCAGGGGGGTTAGAACATCGTCGTTCTCAAACTCAAAGGTGCACCAGCGGTGGGATAAGGCAGACTTGTGTCGTTCTCTTGTTGGTGGGCACAGCACTCGGGGCTGGGCCCGTCGCGAATATTCTCAAGGGAAGAGATGACCAAGGGGGTAGAGGCCATCCGAACACGAACTTAACAACATCGACAAAGCGATTTAGACGTGTTGTGTGTCTATTTGTCTGTGCGTATAGAATAATAGCCCATAGACTCTTTTCTGGAATCGCCGACACAACGAATCGACGGACCGACCAATCACTCGGACAGATCTCTCTGGGAAGATGGAGATGGACTGCATCAGCATTTTTCCCGTAACGGCTTCGCGTCTTATTCCGGCTGTGGCGTTCGTCGTTTCGCTGCGTTGTCCACCAGAGAGGATACAAAACAGATGCAACAGCGATAGTAAAAACGCCGACTGAGTTTATGATCGATGACGGCGAGTACAGACGAAAATAGCTCAGGATTGTGCAGCGTCGATTGTGCTGATTGAACGCGCACGCATCAAGCACGGACCATATTCGGAAAACGGAGGACCAGTTTATTTACCCTCTACGGACCCTTCGGTTTCTGCCATCCTCTCGGATCGGTTGGTTCGCTCGACGTCCACGTGCAGAAGCCGTCAAATGAACGGCGAACAAAAAAAAAAAATAAATAAACTAAGAAGCACAGATATAAACACATCATGGAACGTCATCATCACATGGCTCAGCACATCGGGTGACGAAAACAGCGGTCGAAGACGATTCGATATTTCGCGTCGATATTCGACGTCGAACAAACCAAAACAAAGCGACGAACAAGCCAGCGCACAAGGCATGGACGCCAAATCGAATCGTCTAAATGCGCGTTGACAGAAATAGCGCAGAAGACAACACGATCCGATATTCGAGGGACCCCTCTCGCTCTATCTCTTTATTTTGCATTTTTGCTTTCATTCATTCGTTCTCGTACAATCGCATCTCCGGTGTTGGCTTTTATTGTTGTTGGCGACATTGTATCATCTGCCCTTTGTTGTTTGTCGTTGTTCGGACCTATGCGTTCGCGACGAACAACAACAAACCACGGAAGAGCTGAACGTGACGCCATCGTCATGGAACCATCGATCACGCAAGCGTCGTGATCAAAAATAAAAAAGAAAAACGTCAACGAACGAACACGAAAACTATCCGTACCGACTGCATCGTCTTCTTTTCGCATTCTTCTCTCTCGACGTTTTCCCCTTTTGCAACGCGACAAACTGTCGTTCGATTGGCGCGACAAAAAGCGATTACTATTAAGGAGATCAATAGACCGGTAGTGGTAGCGGCTTTTGTTGCGCAGGCGTCATCTTCGACCGAGGCTGCCAAGATTTCGTCACCACGATGGGACCGATTATGGCTGAATTATCCGCTAAGCAGTGATGCCGATGGGAACTACTACGAAGCTCCCCCGACGGCCGTGAGCTGTACGGGGGCTCTGCTCACGTCGGCGTGGGGGTCGGACGCTGTTGTGTCTACGAGTCCACGCACACGAAGACGTCCACTGCGATTGCCATACGGTTCACGCCGGCGACGCGGACGAGAACGACAACAGCAACGGCGACACCGATCGAGCTACGACGACGACGACGGGTCGGCGTCACGACGCGGTGCGGCTACGCGACTACAAAAGCGTGGCCGGTAACCGGAGAAACGGTCATCTTTTTGGTTCGAGCGAGGACCCCGCAGGACCCCCGTCAAGGCTTCTGTTGGCTGCGGCGGGGTCGACTGCTGTTGATGTTGTTGTTCAACGACAAAACGAGAATGGAAGCAACAACGCCGCTAGCCGAAATCTGAACACGCACACGAATCGTCATCGACGTCGACGCTGCAGTGAGACGGCGTAGGGGCATCAGTAAATAAGTGGCATCTTAATCATGTCGTAAATCAACAACAGCAATAAACAACGATCGTTTGTTGATATTGCTCATATCTCGCCGTCTTCATGTTGTCAAATGTTTTCCTATTATTCTAGTCATCATCGTCATCTCACGCGATGGCCGCCGGCCGCGTGGGGTGTGGTTTTCACGCGCGTCAATAAACAAAACAAACATACAGCCGCGTCTACGGCCGCGTCCGATCAAACGCGTAGGGTCCTGCGGATGGGGCAGGTCAAGTGTCCTGTCACCGGAGCATCTCTGGACGCCGTCTGAGTCATAATGGCGAAGCACAGCCGATTAAATTATGCACAAGACTAACACGTATGAGCTGTTCGTGTGAGTCTCGTAAGGGAGCGCCGTGAGCGTATGGTGAGCGTTCATCAGGAGCGAAATGCGTCCGGTATTCGCTGGTGACGGTTGCAGCTGGATGGCAAACGGAAAAGTTAACGGCGCCCACAACGAATCTCGATGACGAGAGGACCCCGAAGACGCTGCACAAAGACGCCCAGTCAACACCTGACAGACTTCACTGACAAATGCGATACGAACTCATTAAAAATGCGGCTAACAGCACCGCTACGCCGGAGTTCATTGCCGCAGATCGTCTGATCCTCGTTTTTGATGGCGGCGCTTCTCCACGAGCAACGACGAACAGAGCAGAGCGATCGAAGTCTTCTAGTTTGGACTGATTTTCTCCGACTTTGTCCGCCATATATGATCGACATCATACGACATATATGGCCTACACTGCGATACGGCACTAACTCGCCGTCGTGTGAAGTTAGTCGACAATTTATTGACCGATTGGATGGATCGAGCTCCTCGACGTGTACCATCCCCTGACGCACCGCGTGTCGCGTGATAGACGTGCTCGTGCGACGTGTCGGTGTCGCTCATGCGCGTACACTATCGAGCAAGACGAAGCCCCGCGAAAGAAACACCGTTTTCTACCTCACTTAGTTACGGCACAGTCGTTGGTCGCGAACTTCACCACCAATGGCTAAGAGAAGACAGATATCGCCGCGTTGGCGCAACATTTCGTCGCAATGCCTGCGCAATATCCGCCAACGACGACGTTCGTCGCCTTCAGCAATCGGCTCCCTGTGAACATTCTGTGCGATGGATACGATTAGCTGAGTCGGCAAAGCAATCCGAAACACGCCATGTGGTTCGCAATTCGCGTGTTGGTTTTGACGATCAGACATCTTCCCTCAATTTTTTCACCAAGTTCCCGCCACCGGATCGGCTAGCGGGCAAAGCACGCGTCTTCTTTTGCGTCATATCGACGAATGGGTAACGACGTCACCGTGGCTCGGCCGTGGTGGGCCGGCAGAAACAGGAGCCAAATAGCCGTAATAATAACATTATACATTGGACGCGTAGTCGGGCGCCGCCGACCGCGACAAACGTAATGCACGATCCAAAAGTGCACCGTAACGGAATCAACCATTGCTGCTGCTATGGACGGCCATTGGCGTATCACAAGCGATAGCGTTCGTCACTGTTTGTGCGCAAGCTGAACGACCGCTCGAATTTGGAAGTATTTGGAGCATTTCTGATGGTCAGAAGACCACGGAAAACCGGGCACACGTAGAGCTCTTGGGCGCGTATCCGGCACTGACGCAGCCGCCGACGCTGCCACTATTGCCGCGATATTTCGTCGGCGTCAGAATCAGTCGGACTTGATCCGACGCAAGGAAACCGCCCTCAATCGAAATCATAGCGGGCGACGCTCGGGTCCGAGCTGGCTGGCGCTAACGCAAGAGCACGTTCGGACACTCAGGCCACGCGTTTCTGATACGGAGCGCTCTTTCTTGGCAGCTCAGACACACACCGGCAGCGCCCGCGCTGTTTGTTGTTAGTCTTGCTGTTGTTCTTGTTGTCATTACTTGTTGCTGTCACTTGTTGTCGTCATCATGTGAAGTCTAGTTTAACAACGCGATTGCGCGCACGCACTTGGGGTTCGAGATGGAGCACCGTTTGGCGTATGTCAAGCACAAGTGCTCAGCAGACCCCGCGACGCCAGAGCGGACCGGGTGGACAGTCACTCAAGTCCGCTTAACTCACGTTGATCTGCTTTGCGCGTCTTTCGAGCTTTGCTTCGGCCGTAAGACTGCTGCTCAGTTTCCGGAAAACGCGGCGAAATTCGGCCAGGCACCCTTCGACCGCCGAACAATTGTTAGACGAAGTACTTGACACTTCAACCCCCACTTCCGCCTCCTCTTCCTGTACATTTTTCTGTGCCGCGGACACCCCGACGCAGAATTGCATTGCAATCTACGCGCGAAACGCTTACGGCAGTAACAAGTCTCGTGAAAATACGACACACACACACACACACACACAGACAAATTGATAAAGCTGCTCTGACTGCTTTAAGCGTCTGATGTGTCCAGTCGACGACGGATAATAACGGCAAGTGGAAACCGAGACAAGCCGATCTCCTTTTTGCGTCTGGCGATTTAGGCATCGTTGAGTGAAAATCCACTCGAGGAACTAAGTCGGCCGTAGCAGTCTCTCATCGTGTCTTTCCTTACACAGCCGCTCTGACAAATGGCGGACTCGCTCTTCTCGGACACGAACCCGAAAAATGGCACAAGAGCGACCCAAGGGTTTGGGCGACTTGTTATCAGATTGTACGGGATTTATAAACTTGTGTGCGTGTGTCCGTGCGTGTGTGTGTGTCCGTGTGTGTGTGTGTCCGTGTGTGTGTGTGTGTGTGTGTATAGCTAGGCGCCACAATTGTCGACGGTAACGCCTCCGTCAGCATGAGTTAGACGATAGGACAAGTTCTGAGCCGATTCAATGCCACGAGATTAAGCGGCAACCATCATCGTTGTCACTCGAATGACTCTGAATCCTCTCAAACTCGGCGGCTGTTCAAGGACCGGCCAGGCTGGGTAATCCAGATAGAATTCGTTTAAAGCGATTCACGTACACGTCAATCGCCGAGGGCTGGACTCTTGACGACTCTTGACGCCAGCGCATCGTCACGTAAGCGCGCGATGGTCGTATACACACCAATGCTGAAGTCCAACGAGCAGAAAGCTCCGTTGCGAATGCGAGGCAATGCACTTACAAACGTCTCCACGCTGAAGTGTGACCGATTTCCGGTCAAAACGAAACAACTAACAAGCGCCTGTTTCTTTCCAGCTATTCAGATGCGTTTCAAAGGCCGCGCTTACGGCGTCGGCGGAAATCGACCTATCGTAATCGCACTCACAATTAACCAGACGCCTTTGGAGTGTTCGTCTGCCACGTGCCGTAACACTGTTGGGGTGCAGCCCCCCCAACCGAAGTCGTTCAAACGCTTCAACCGAAGCTGTAACGCTTTCCCCTCTGGTGAACGTCTTGCCCTCGCGCACCATCAACAGTAGTAGCATTGCATACATTCATGCAAAACGAACGACTCATTTCTTCAGCCACCGGTCGAGTCGCTTCTCTGGCGTTTTGTCCTTCACGAACCATCGTCTCGGTTCCCGTGGGACAATCGCCAGTAGCAACTGGCGGGGATATTTACGTCGGTCAAATCACACGTACCGCCTATGGGAATCTAGTGAAAATAGATTCCCAAAAATGAACCCGAGTTCAGGTCCAGGTGGTGACGATTGCACCGTAGCACTGCGAACTACCCCAGACCGCCTCCGTTCCGCTCTCAAAGCCTCCCATCTGGCCGGCGGACGCCATCACCTGGCCGGCGGACGCCATCACCTGGCCGGCGGACGCCATCACCTGGCCGGCAGACGGGAACCTCCTTAACCC
>MNPL01005788.1:0-17045 GCA_002081605.1 Tropilaelaps mercedesae
ATATATATATATATATATATATATATATATATATAGTCATAGAAACCATTTGATTTTATCAAAATAAATATAACTCACGGATAACGAGCCTACACTTGTTTATCGAAGCGAAATGACCCTTTAACAGAAATGTTGGATATGGGCGTTTCATGTCTACTAAGAAACTATATGCTGAACAGAATTTATGTTCAATTTCTTACTATTCTGGCAGTTATTACTAAGTTTTCGACGTATTCAATATTTTGTCGGGCTTCATTATTTATGGACTACAGTTTTAATTCACGCATTTCTCGATTTCTTATAATATAAAAAAAACTGTGTACACTTTATGGATGCACCTGTTTCCACTGTTCTATCTGCAAAGAATATTTTGGTTTTTCATTAAATGCAGTCGCAACTTTTAGCAAATTTGAGCCTTGATATAAGGTTAAATAAGATAGCTTTTATTACGATTCATAAACGACTTGCATAATCAAATCAATCGTGAACTGTCACAACGAGGAGATCGAATTAAGCTTTTAAGTAATTTGTTCTCCCGGCATTTACAGCCACTGCGGACATCATATTATAATTTTTTCTTAATAAAAGCGCATTGTTTTATACATGAAACGTAAAAGATTTTGAGTACGACACGTTATTTGGTGAATGATATGGCATACAGCTCAAAAAATACCTTTTATAAAAATATACAAGTTAAGAGAGCCAGAATCTCTAAGATTACGTTCCTGCCTGTTAGCTCGCAGGGCGTGGTGTTCCACATGCGAAGACTTTCTCTACATTAGTTTGTTATTTTCTTCGATTGCGTGTCCAGTACGCTTCTTATGGTGGCGCGTTATTGTTAAAAAATATGGCCGATGTACTTAGATTGTGTTTAGCATATCAAGTGTGTTGACATCGTTCTCACACATCATTTCCAGACGGACATGATCAGAAAAGGTGGTCGTAAAAAACATTTTAATGGCATATGAGTTATTTGCACTTCACCGACCAATCAGTACCTAAGTATAGTAATAGCCCTCTTGTGTATCTCCCATAAATTGGACAATGAAAATTTATATTCCCTTACTAGTCTAACCCAAGATTGATACACCAACAAACATGCTACCTTGCTTTGTATGTAACGCTGATCCCGGATCATTCCAGACATGGTTGGCACTTACTTGACCGAAGATTAAGTGCTCATTTTGGGAATAAATGAGTAATGACGTATGACTAGCAACGTTAGCTGGCTCGGCCAGCCAATCTAATGGAAGGACAACAAAGCGGTCACACAACAGACCGAGTATGGTGCACTCACCCTCATGCGAGAATTGTCCTCTAAACATCTGATAGTTGAATTTCTGTGAAGATCGAGGAAATACAAGTTAGAGTGGTAACATTGTCCTGAGCCTTGTCTTCAGCGAAGTGGTCAACCATGATGTTTATCTGCTCTGCAAACGGAAAACAGCGCGCGACTGTACAGCTTGAACTGCATGATCACGTCCTTCTAATCATACCCAGCGCGTGTGGAAACTCGAACAAACACTCGGTACCCAACAAGGCACGTTGAACTCGCGTCCTTAGCTTTGAACAGAAAAAGGCATTATTTTATTTACAACAGTATTTAAATACTTAGGCATTTTTACTACCCAGCTAACATTACCAGACTACGCCTTACTTAGATTCAGCAATTTTTTCCTATACAAAGTTTCGAAACATATATTATGACAACGATAAAAAGCATTCGATGACTTTTTTAACGCCGTTACTCACGAAGGTTACTTCTATTATAGGTCTGTACTTGGAGAGTTTAGGTGAATTAATTTATGGACGATTTTTTGCTTCCGGAACAATTACCTAAGTAGCGCTTACAATAAATCGTGGAGTAGCTGTTCTGTCAATCGCATACTGATCATTAATATAATAGTAAACTATATACTATTATCGAAATTTATCACCGCCGATATTTCCGGTGAAAAGTGTTACTCTCAAAAGATACCTTCTTTCTACATATTATATTCTATTAGGAACGTGTTATCACACTATCCCGCCGACAGGAAGGAGGTTTTGGGGTCGCTATAAAAGGAGGTCGTGAGCACAACCTTCCGATCATTATATCGAAAATCCTACGGGCGGACAGTTCCTCGATTAAACTGTATGTAGGAGACGCTATCGTTAAGGTGGACGAGGTACCAACACGGGGCCTTAGCAGAGAGCAGGCAATCGAGCTGCTCCGAAGTGCGGGTGAGAGTGTTGTGCTCACGGTGAAACACTACCGGGAAGTGGCATCTCTGCTTAAAAAGGTTAGAGCTAAGCCTAAAAAGAATGAAATGTATATATATATATATAGCAGAATTCGCAGCGAAGGCGCGTGTGACTTCATTTAGCTGGGGTACCATTGGTGAAATAATTACACATTATCATCTTCATTGTACTTTGTATGGATTTTCTTCTTCTTTTGCTTAGCCTAGTTATATCACTATAAAAATTATTGGCTCAACCCGACCGTTTTGTGCGCCTATCATAGCTATTAGTCGTTTTTATCTAGTCCTTTACCTAATTAAAATCTTTCTTGTCCTCAAAAATATATGCTGGATAGAATAATTTTGAAAAATCGGACTAAAATTAGCACTGAACTTTAGAGAAATCTTCCTTAAGATATTAGTGTATCTATTTCTCCTATAACTTTCGTCCTTTTCAAGTTTCTGTTTTTTTATAGCCAGCAAAATAAGATAGACTTCCAATTTCCAAACTTTCTAGATTTCTAAAAACATGGACACAAAAACCTCGTGTCAGAATGATTCAGAATTATTTGTGTAAGGTCAGCAAATAAAATCGAAGCAAAATGGGGCTGTATAATTACATACAGTTCAAACTGACATTTTTTATATTGATGACTTATGGTATTAATCTTTTTAATGAATGCAGTTAATTATAAAAACTAAAAAATCTCAATTAAAAGTTGAGATTAAAAATAATTTTTAATCAAGTTGGAAAAAATTATTAGTCCATATAATGGGTCCATGAACTGTTACTTAAGGAAGCGCAATTTGAGTATTTCACGTATAGGTATTGTAACTTTGCAGTTAATATTGGAGACCCCATACATTTTAAGAAACCAGTGGCTTATGTCAAAGTTCAATTCTCTACATTTATAGAGCGACGCTAGCTATCCGCTTCCGCGGCAGTCAAAATCGACACTCTTCATTTTGCTCACTTCTTTACAGGACGATGAAGAAGGTCCTAAGGCTGCTTTTGTCGAGCTCCTCTTTGCGTACGTGCAAGAAATGGAGGAGCAACGGGCGTTTAAACTGCAAGCGTCCTCTTCCAAAGAAGAGACCATCGTACAGTGCAATGATCGAGAAGAGCGAGAAATGTGGCTCCGTATGATACACTCCGCTGTACAACGATGCAATGATCATAAGGTATCTCATTTTAGATTTTTACTAAATAAGATAAATGCTTCATATTCAAGGTTCCTTTGTTGTTAAGAAATATGAGTTTAATAAGTAAATAATAATACGATTTAGGATCCCTTTGTTGCATCAAGATTCCGGTTCTGCGTAGAAGACTCACAAATATGTCAAGAAATTATTACGATAATTGTAACGTAAAACAAAAATTTGTTTCACATTAGGAAATAATGTAGACAAGTTGTAACGGGAATTTCTACCTGCATAATAAAATCATATGTTGTATGAAGGTAAAAAAATATTCCAGAAGGCTCAAGAACCTTGCGTCTAGGAGATCAAGCATGTAGAAATGGAAAGCGGTTTTTAGTAATGTACCGGCCATTAGTTGCTTACATTTTTTTTTTTTACTCGCTGGGGGTTGTGCTCACTTCCATGGGCTCAGTTTTGAGCGGCATACGATGTAAAGGGCTTCAAGTCTTTCATACATGTCGCTTCAAGACTCGCTATTTTCTGAATAGCCACTGCCATACCGTCCAGGCAGTAGCAGGCAAACTGTGCTCTTTGAGACGATCTATGAAAATGGTTCTTCAAAGTATTTGACATCACAAGTTACACCAGTCGTCCTTTATGGGATACAGGTAAACTATTTTTCTTGAGAAATTGATGAGACTTCTTGAAAACGTAAACGTTCGGTTAGGGCGAATAACAACACCTCTAAGTGGAAACCGAATCAGGAGACTTAGGCCACTTTGGATGCATCAACTAAAAAAGATTCGCTTCCGGTACGCGGTAAAGAATCGTCATGTACCATTGTCCATCATACCAATTTTGCAACATTAGGGGTGACTGATTCTCTTTGGAAGCGGTTAAATTTCTTTACTCGTCCCCTTCCCTATTGCTATGTCGTGCATGACTTCCACCATAAACTATATCGGCGAGCAGATTTCCATGAACTGGACTCTAACTGTATATGCTCTAACTGTATATACTTATCATATGGACGTCGCACTTGCATTACTCTTGTGGGACTGGCAACAGTTTTTCCCTGGCCGCATGATTTTACTTTTTGCCTGTTTTCCCACCCCCTAAATTCGGTTTCTAATGATTCTATGGTATGTGACACACCAAAATATTGTGATGTTTGTAAATAAATAACATGTTATAGACAGTTATCCAATCGGTGAGTTTAAGCAAAATATGTACCTGTAGAATTTGCAAGTGCACAAACTTGAACGTTTAGTATACGCTATGTAAAATACCAAGCAACTTTTTCTAGTTCATATGCTAGTATTGTATTTGCACATAATTATAGGGTTAGCTTAACAAGATAGCGCTGTGAATGAATTTCTTTAATTTTTAGATTGAGCAACTAAACCGTAACCAACAAGAGGCGAATAAAATTCACTGGATGGACTGGGTCAGCAAAAAGTGCTATTTCCCATGGAATCGCCAGCGTACACTTCCCGTGTTTCTGGCCTTCAAGGGAACATGTGTCTACCAATTTGATCGGGCGCCAGTGTCCCTAACAGAGTTTGACGACTGCCAAATTGTCTACAAAGCGTATCAGTGTTATCTTCAACCAGACGCCGAATGTATCGATCTAGCACTGACCTCAAGGCATTACGTCCTTGAAACACCGCACCATTGCGTTCGGTTCTCACTGTCACCGAGAGGGCAACTGGCTATTGTTCTAGAGCGTGCCTGGGCGCTGTGTACATACTTCAGCGTAATCGCGTTAAGTAGTAAGACATTCAGCGTCCAGTTTGAGAATAAGGCCGCGTCATTGACTATTGACTGGAACATGGGTTTTGCCCTATACGATATCGCTAGCAAAGAGTACCTCTGGAAGTACGGGTTTGCACAGTATCGAAGTAACGGACACGAGGGCTCTCGTGTGAATCTTGTGTTCACTGTAAAGGACGTCCCATGTCACAAAGGCGAGCTGTCGCGCGCCGTGGCGCTCAACAACGACGCTCAGGCAAAACAACTCCTCTTCTGTATCAATGCCTTCCTTTCGTCAAAATCCGCAGCGTCCCCTCATTAAAATATTCAAATATTATCGCAACAGCAATAACAAGATCGTTTGCCTCAATGATTTCCTATGAAGCCCAATGGCCTAACGACTAGGGTTTGGAGACTACATGGCGAAGGGATAAAATTTAAATACAAGGTATGTTTTGAGCAATGCCTTATATCCTCTTATGAAAGGCTGTCTAAGAAGTGTTCTCTCAATATTTTAGCAACAATAACATTATCTGCAGCCAACTTTATCAAACACCAGCATTACGAAGAAGAAGGAAATCATATGAGGATTACCATTTGAGCATCATTCATAAGTATTTCTTCTCAAACTCAGTCACCAGTTCGAAAAAATTTCGTTATACCACCAACGTTTAGTTGAACTAACGCTAAGAATAAATATTCACAAAGATATAGAAACATAGACATACAGCTTTTAATGCCATATTTTCGAAAAGATTATGGTTGTCGTCACTGGACGTCACTGCATCGGTGGTGCTACCATGTTGGCAGGCCTTCAGATTTGTGAGTATAAAGAGAAAATAAAAAAAACTCTCATTCTTGGTAAGTCTGGTATGGTAAAATTATCTGTATCCAAAATCTAGTTGTCTTTCTACGGAGGTAACTACCATTGCTACCTTTAGGATATTATTATCAGCAGCTTGTAGAATTATTAAATTTATATTCCGAATGTTTTTCTTAGAGATATATCTTTCTGAAACTGAGTCAAACATTTATAAAGTCACACTGTATCGCACAGAAAACAAGGTTAACAAATAGAATTTCGGTATTTAAAGGACTTCAGAGAAAGCTTTGTATTCATGTTAACTATTTACAACTACGTGCAATGAAGTGTTCCTCAGATTTAAGAAAGTGCTAACGTTGTTTTTCGTTTTAATGATCTGACTGAAATATTTTATGGGCTAGTTAAGTGTAATCGGTAAGATATAGATATATTGAAATTGTCAATATACCTAATTTGTGGATAGAACCAAAAGTTAGCTTCTACTCTGAAGGTTACTTTACTTGTAAGAAGCATCTAACCATATTTACTGTTTAGTAAGAAAAATTACACCAGTATGTTTTATATATGCAATAAAGGCACCGCCTTATATGACTAATGAAGCGAAGTCACAAAGTGATGAAAATTCTATGTATATGATTAGCAATACAGCCGACAGCTATAAACGCCGACTATACACCGCATGATTAATAGGAATAAGGAAAACCGCTCCAATAAATATCTTTGCCTTTACGGTAGTAAAAACGTATGTAGAAATACCTAAAGAAGAAAAGAATATTTTCAAGAGTAGGGCAAACGTGTAGCTTCAGTGGAGAACATATATAAAAAAGGTTCACTTAACAACGGCCACTTTTGGTGTTGTGAAAACATTGAAAAATGTCTATCTATATGAATGAATGGATGGATGAACGGCGAAATTAGTATAGTAGAAATGGTCATATCTGTATTTGTTTTCACCATTATTTACCGAGCTATTCATTATGAAAACATTACCATCATTATTATTAATATTGCTGTATTAATATATTGAGTTGCTTTCATGCAACGTATCAAGTCAGTCTAATAAACAACAACAGGCAACATATATATTTTTGCGACAAAAAATCCGGTGTCTTTTTTTACAATTGTAATAGACTGCGATACCTCTTCATATAGAACAATTTTTCCAAAGTCGGAGATTCTGGATTGAAGTTGTAAGTAGCAGAAGCGCTTGAAAATCTCAGTCATAATTTGAGTTACTTAATAGTGAGTAATACTGAGTAATGCTGAGTAAGCTTAGTAGTGTTTGAGAACACTGGTTTTATCAGACTCTTCATTCTCTTTAGTGGTTCTTATATTCTCTCCATTCGCCAGCAGCCTAACTTAGCATTCGCACGCACTCACGTACGGATATTATAAGCGTAAACTTTGAGCGCAAACTTTTGTATAATTTTTGTAAGTTCAACCTGAGGAGGATATTGTCATGCTTATGTAAACGGCCTTCATGAACCCACCAGCACTATGCTCTTCATGATTGACGGTAAACGTCTCCAAAAAGCCACAATGTTCTCTACAATTCGTTGCTTACCCTGTTTGTCTATTCATATAGGCTAAAAATAAACACACATGCTGTGAAGGAGTCCCAACTGTGATTTTACTAATACCGTTGGGGTGACTGAAAGCTTGGCAATTCCGTTAACCCTCACTTTCGAGTGAACATCCGCCCTCTTCATTTGGTGCCAGCCGTGCATTACTTTGGTATGCTTATTCATTTTTGTTCAAAATTTAATTTAGTGAAAAACTGCCTGTGGTCAAATTGACCACTCAATTGTATATTAGTGGTGCTTTTTACGCGTTTGTCGGATCAACCATTTATAAAATTTCCCACGGTTACCTAACGATTGTTTTCGAACGTTTACCCCTCGCCCTTTACACATCTTTAGTCCTAACTATCTACAGGACCTTTATTCCAATAGGCACTTGTATCTTACTCTAGTGAACCATAGACGACTGCGACGTAAAGTGACAACGAGTAGTCTAAAATGGTGGTTTAAGCTACCATGTACAAAGAATAATCAGAAACCCTTCGCGTCACTCCAATTGACAATAAAAAATTTCAGATCACAAGTGTGTCGATTTTGAGCGTGTTTTCCGATTCTTTACACATTGCGCATTTTTCTTGTATGTTAAAAAGAAAACGCCTGCAAATTGGCACTAAATGCACTTTGCAAGTTGAAAAAACTGATGTTAACCGAGTGGTTAAACAGAAATAAGTGATTTCGTAGATCGGTTTAGAAATTCCTTATGCTAAATGCATCCTAGCACATAAGTGTGAGAATGCCTATTTTCTTCACTAGCATAATCCGTTAATTCGGGTTACTTTGTACAGAATTTACTTATATTGCAACTATTCTGTGCACATGCTTCAATATAAAATGGCTTCCGTATTTATTGAAGGCAGGCCTATCAGACTATGTTTACATCGTCCATAACTTCGTTTCGACGCGCAATACTGTTGCAACTGATAAGTTTAATACAGATATTTATAATCAGATTCAATAATTTCTTTGCAAAGTCGATTTGATCATCAAATAATTGATTCAAACGTTTATACAAAACGGTTTGTCGCTTAGGACACGTTCATCCTGCCATTTGCTTGTTTGGTTTATTGCTTATCATTTGTTTTTGTTGGTTTGTTTTGTTGTTTATTTATCATAACATATTGACCATTCCACCGGTACATTTACGCTATTCTTAACTTATTCACTCACAAGAATTTTGAGTGTCTTGCGTAGGTTATAGTTAATGTGGTACTATAAAAAAAATCAATTGTTTTTTCACCTAATATAGGCATCTCGTTGTCTACATCTATTATATTTGCTCAGTTGCGTGGATTCCCATTATTTCGTGTCATTGAATGTGACACTGCATGTCACACCACACGCGAGTTATTAAAACTCCATTTCATAACCGGACTATGTGAAAAACTGTTTTATTTCCTGCACATAAGACATACATTGCTTAATCACGTACAATCCTTTCAAGCCAGGTTACTGATTCAGAAGCACGCCATTAACCTTCTGCGTAAATCGAGTTGTACCATATTTAACATGGGCTAGAATAATATGCAGCCGTTCTATATGAGAGAATGAGAGTAAATTTTATGAGGATCGTGCAAAATGTGTCACATTCATATAAAAGCCGAAGGAGAATCACAAGTTTTATATATATTCTCGCCAGCGCTAGCAAAGCATTTTCGTCCACAGTAGATTGATCACACTAGCACAAAAGTTGCACTACCGAGGAATACATAAATAAAGACGACGGTGAGTTATGAGAAAACAAGCCCAACACTTCGGTTCCGAGTGAAACCCACCGGTGAAGCGTGCAGCGTATTTATTGACTTTTTTACACTTCCTTCGTCTCACGAAGACGACGAACCGATGAGCGGACAGTGGCTGCGGCGGTGGTAGCGAAGACGTAAGCTCCACCAGCGACCGTTTTCTTGCATGACTTACAGTTCCAGATGCCAACACAGCTTCGCTTCATAGCTTCCTTGCCACAAAATGTGCACGTGTACTTGGCGTGTTGAGTAATTTCAACCTTCTTCACCATTTTCCGAAGTGAGGCTCCATAACGGGTGCCGTACTTTCCGACAACCCCGACCTTCTTCGTACGCTTGGCCATTTTTTCAGCTTTTTGTGCAAAAGTGAATACACAATGCTAACGCGTGCTCCGCCGGAAGCGAAAAGGCTGCAGACAGTTGAGGAAAGACCGTCCGACGTATTGCTGCGCTGCGATGAAACATCCGCTTTAACGGCAAACTAGATCCTATATCCTTGCTTTAAATTCATGACACGTTTCATTCAAAATTGATAGAAAATGCCATAGACAAAGTTAAACCAAATGTTTGTCGTTCTTTTATAGTATTACCATTTCAATGACTGTATAAATATATATTACAAGGAGCGGACGGTTACACCCAAAATTAAGATTTCAAATGTTTTGCCTATTGTTGTTATATATATATATATATATATATATATATTTTGTCAGAGATTTTGAAGGACCATTTGGTAGATAAACTGTTGGTTTAGCGTGTATTTAGAGGAAAATACGCGTGGTTCGTTTTTCGATTAATCTTATATTATTAGCTGCTGTAACTATGGTGTTTCATGAGTTATTTGCAAAGGCTTTAAAAAATGCATTTTTTAGTGTTCTGTGTTAAATGGTTGAAAGGAATTGAATTGGACTAACATTACTAATATTCTTGGTTAAATAAAGACTAAATAAGGCACATGCTATTGATAAACATCGAAAATTTTACGTGACAAGGTACACTCCTACAGAACAAACTTTTTTAACGCTACCTTCCATGATTTACCTTTCACGTGCCAGGAGAACAAACTTATAAAATTTTTTAAATATCCCATTACAAGGCCCCGTTTTCTATCACAATTGCCATAACTTGTCTCACTTTATTGTGTCGTACCCTTCGTTTTTGCTTGTTAAACTTTACGTAGGCATATATTACCAGCGAGAGTAATCTCCTGCCGGAAGCCTTTCCCGCATCGATAACTTACTGAACTTTAAGGCTATTTTAGCGCTTGATGAAACTCTTCAGTGCTGAAATGACCAATCGCCACCTGAATTGTACATTCCTTTACAATCATTAATAAGGTCGAATATATCTACGTTTTTTTCTTAATTTCTGCACTTGTTTAACCGTTTCAGAGGTTCTACTTATTGTTTATTTAACTATTGCATTACACCTTTGTATAGAAGCTGAGGTACGCTTCCTTAACGCAAAGAGCAAACAAACAATTTCTAACTTGCTATAATTTTTATCCGATTGACCAACCTATAGTATTTTGGCAAACTTTTTTAGATTAGGGTTAACTAAAACTAATGGTTTTGGCCTGTATGACTGTATTTGGCCAAAATTTATTTTACGTGAATGATTACAATGCAATGTGAATAAAGGTTTACTGTATCTACTGTTAGTATTACAGCTTTACGATGTGGTGGACATGAGGATGTACAGATGCATTGTAATTTACAGGACGGCCAACCATAAATTTTCGTGGTGTTGCCACAGGGCATCGAGGGTGAAATGTTAGGTTCAAAATTTCAAAGGCTTCTTAGGCATTCATTATATTCACATATTTGTATAAATTTTGAAATTTTGTCTTGTTTTTTCCCCTTAATAAAAAATGCGTACCGAAATGGAATGTGTACCTGGATGAGTGGAAGCATATCATGCGGAGCTAAAATTCTATTTGTGTATTCATAAATATAACGATGAACTTGTAATTCCATAACGTGGCTCCGGCACAGGTGTTACTATATTTGTCTTCACAGCCGTTGCCGACAGTCCTTGGCTTAACGTTGACTTGGGGCTGAATCGCACATTTTGTATAACAAAATAAAAATCGAATAACATGTAATGACACAAATAACGTGCGTCATACAAATCTTTGACAAAATAGAGGCGAATTTGAATTAAATTTATCCCCAGTTGCAGCTTCTATATAGCATTGAATTACACTCCATTATCAAATCAGAAAATTGCTTATTTGCAGTTCTAATTCTTTAACCACAGATCAACGCACTGAGTCTCTTTCTCACAAAATCAAGTCAAAACTAGTTTTAATAACCGCTGAAAACTTGAATTCATGTTTTCTAGATTTATGGCCTGCTTATATTCTACTATTCTATGCTCCGCTTACGAGTTCATCCAACTAAAGATAAATGCAGTCTAAAATGCTTGAAGTAATATACTTAATTCTGTCAGTAGTGGCATAAAGTTTACCTTGAGATTTGCTACACATTTCGGTTTACCTCTGAATCGACAACAATTAACAGATTATCTTGGCGGATTATAATGAATCTCTTACAGTTTTTTCTAATAATGAACAGAAAGGTAGCTTGCCCCGATAATGCTACGAAACGCAAGGATAGTTTCTTTTTTTAAGCGGAACCATCGCATGAGTGACATCGCAAGATATGTGAATTATTCTTCTCCTCCCGAAGCGCTCTGATGGTATGTCTGTGCCCTACTAAAGAACACAAAACTGTATCAGACACGCTCCAGTTGAAAGACGAACGCTTTTTAGAGCGCTGTCTACTAAGTACCAAGAACCATATGAAAGAGAACTTGTGAAGTCTCAAAAAGTTACTTAGTGTGTCCAATTAGTTTGAAAAAATAGTCTTAATGCACGCATGCGTATACATATACTTTCATATATGGGAAAGAACATTGAGTTCTTACGTACTTAGATACTGAGTTTTACAACGCAACGTAATTTGTCCACGCGGCACGGTGCAAGGCGCACTCAGTGAAAGGTCGAAACAACAATTATTAACTTGGTAAAAAGATATTGCCGGACTATTCTTGCCGGAGGATATTCTTATGATTCTTGTTTAGTTTATTTATAAAGTTAGTAAAAAATGTTCGTGGTGAAAAATAAATTGATGCTGCCTGAAACAATTGCTCTAACTTCCTTAAGCGAAAAATGCGCAACAAAAGACGATCAAAAGCTAGTAGATCATATTTTTTATACAAATAAATTATCCTTCACGTATTTTTTACATTGTTTTAAAGTGATTATCAAGTTTATGCTTGAGTTCTCGAAAGAAATACAGAAACATAATAATTCTAGCCAGATTTTCTGAGTAAATGTAATACAAATTTGTGGTTTCGTCACGTTTTATTGATGTGTTTTTTTATAAAGAACGCACAATGTATCCAAATAGAGTTGATGGATTCAAAGGTTTCTTATGTAAAAGCGTGTTCCTTATTTTCTTATTGCTAATCCATCGTCGAAGCTTCCGCGGCGGCACTGCATCAACCACATATACTAACTTCTAGATTGCGGCGAAACGTAAAATTTTCCTTTTAAGTAATGGGAGTCATGCTGGAGTCTCTATTATTCCAATCAGACTTCATCAAATATAAACTGAATTCTTAAAAACAGAATACTGGTCAATTAAATATGCCAAAAACTACAAGCTCGACTAGTAGTAGAAATAAAAATAATAAACATACTAAATATATAGAGATACACTCAATCCAACACTGTTCGCTTTTCATTGATGATTAAAGATTAGATATAAAAATCGTCTACACAACTCAACTGGTGCTTTAGTTGGACTTCTCAAATTATTGAAGATGGATATTAAAGGTATATCCCGTTGGGGAGGTTTTGTCGGTCACGTATATCTGTTGGCCGCTCACAAAACCTAATTCTGGAAGCAATGACATACACGAACGACATCAAAGCAAACAAGAAATTGTAGATTAGTTAAACATAGACGTAGAATATTGTCGATTTGTGATATATTACACACATACAATATTTTTTTCTAAATGCTTAATGATTTTGCTATTTAGTCTAAGCCCTGACTTAAAGTAACAAATGTCCTTGGTATATACTCATTTTTGATAAATATTGTGTTCGCCAAATCAAATACATATTTATATATAAATTTGGTATGCATAATTGGTATATATATACATATATATGCGGCACCAAGCTTTTTAATCTTTTAGCAACATTTACGTCAACAACATTTTATATGTGGTTAGTTTGCGATCTATTCTACTGGCGTTTATCGAACGCTTTATAACTTAGACATCCTTGTATTAGCAACTTTTTCATGTTCAATACCTATTCAGCATAGTCCGTGTATACGCACCATGATGTCATTTCTAGACTACGATTTACACTCAACAATTTTATTAAGTTCAATTTCCATTAAGAATATAATTGGAGCTGCTATGATTATTTTCAGACTCATATATTAAAAGTAACATAGAACCAGATGCATATAAAATATTTAATGGCTTACTTTTAAGACAACATCCGTAAAACTGGCAATGCATATGGAAAGTTTTATATATAAGTCATGCACTTGTCGAACTTTTGTCTAGAAAATAAACATGCTTGTAGAGAAATTTTAACAACTCTTTAGTGGTTTAACGTGTATCACTTTTTTGAAGGTTTTATTCTGAGGTTTCTTTTAATCTTTTCTTCTTTTAATCATAATGGAACTGTAGATTGGCAAGATGGCCTCCTCTTGAGTTGAGATCAATTCTCGCCTGGTTAACGAGACTTGTATATACAGCCGGTATAACGACTGTTCGTTAATCACGTATCTCCTATATCCAAGATGCAACAATTGAGTTAAAAAAATAATATGGCAACTTTGTAAAAAACATAAAAAATTCCAACCCGAGCGATTCTATAAATTTTCAGAACGAAAGCAGAATTTTTAACTCACCTTATACATTGAATATAAACTATCCACGTTGTTATATGACATTCAAAGAGATCATTGCCTACCAGCAAGGGTTTTTCCGAGGTTCTCTCTCGTGACTTCCTCGAGAGCTGCGACTCCGGGCATATAAAGTGTCCTTCGGCCTAACTCCGTCGTCGTTGTAGCACCAGGATTTACCATCTGATACTGTAGCGATTCTTTTAAGAAATTAAGGACATCGATAAGCGTCGTCTGGAATCAAAATGTAATTTCGCATCGAATTTAACGAGTTTTCGGATAGGTAAATTAGCTAGTTAAATTAAAAGGTGCATTTATCATACTAAATAGTGTACAATATGCCAATTTTTTAAATGTAATTTCGCATCGAATTGAACGAGTTTTCGGATAGGTAAATTAGCTAGTTAAATTAAAAGGTGCGTTTATCATACTAAATAGTGTACAATATGCGAATTTTTTAAAAGTCACTATACCAAAAAATAAAATATTTTCTCTAATATTGGATTATCTCGTGGATTATCGAGGGAATACAACCACCACGATAAAACAGTCGTCACCATACAAATACAAGATCTCGAGATTTCTATAGATGTCGTAAAACCACTTTCGCTTTTGTCGCTTTAGAAAATAAAAATACGATCAAATATACCTCTCCATCAAAAAATATTAAAATAATGGACATACAGAGTATTCCTGTAAACATATCAACTAATGGTAAGTTTAAAAGTTAATAAGAGTAAATAAGAGTTAATACAAACCTCGGCTTTAAAAGTTAGATTTCGAGGCTTTATTGAGCATGCCATACAATCGGGCAACCGCTCTGCCTCATGTGTATTTGTAAATATTCCATATGAGTCGTTAAAGCTAGCATATGATTTCAATTCCGGATAACAACTGAAACAAGGCAAAAAGCATGAAAAATTAAAATGAAAGCAAAATAAAAACGCGGAGACAATTACACACTTCAACATACATGAAAAACATTGCTCGAATTAAAATAGTCTTTGCCAGAATAAAATATAGAAGTAGGGTACACTATAACTAATACACATTTCAAAAACGAATATTATTCTAAGAACAATTTAAACCGTTATGCAGAGCTAAAGCAGCATGATATGTTCTATCATGATATCAATACTCTTACGAGAGTATACATCGTCATCCGGACCTAACTTAGTTTAGTAAAGGGATCGTGTATTTCAGTTGATATGATACACACCTCTTAAGCTGAAACCTTGCCTCGAAGTGCTGACCTGTTTTACAATTACAAAAGTGACCCAGCGCGCTCACGTGAAGTAGACACCAATAGAGAATCGTCCGTCAATAGTTATTTACAAAGTTGATAGGCGCGGTTTTTTGTTTGATTTTCACTTTATGGGCATACTCATTCTATAAACAGTCTTGGTTCATCGATTCTAACGATACGCAACCATGAAAAGTAAGTAAAGTTCAATAGGCAACCTCTGCAGTAGCGTAAGCACCATCCAAGCAGTGTACGTGTTGTTCTAGAGTATGTCCTATATACGCATGTCAACCGCTTATTACCTTGTTAAACTCATAAATATTCAGTTGGCGTATTGCTGAAACCGTTTGTTCTAGACTATATGTTACCCTTTGGACCTAATATTAACAAAGGCACGATTTTTAACTTATAAAAAAATTACTCGGTTTTTCTTTCAAAACTTTGTTAAGATGAGAAACGTCGGATACAAAAAGAGATAGATTACAGCTAGACTTAAGGTCGTTACCGTTAACGAAGAGCAAGGTTTTATCACACACTTAACGCCTATATTTTCCGTTCCTTTTATGACCCTTGATTCAAGTGAAATTAACACATCAATTATAGCCATGTAATAATAAAATTTAAGTGGATACTACCTTTATAAATATACCTTCCATTTAACCCATTAATAAGAACTGCTGTTCCTAGAAGTAGTATCTGTAGGAAAACATTCCCAAGTTCTGCAAATAATTCACGGTCACTTGTTGTAGCATTTGACTCGCATTCTCGTAATTATGTCTCTTTCTTAATAACGTCGGTATGAACGTACCAGTACGCAATCTTGAATACTTCATTGGCACACATTGCAGCAATGACTGCATTGGTCGAAGCTACCGCAGGGATAATATTCTTAATGACTCCATGGGTCAAGCGGTAAGTAAGCCCTCGGATGCCGTGCTGGACGGCCCGGTCAAGAGATCGTTCGTGGATCCATGCGACATGTTCCGGATTATCACCATCGATCTCCGTCGACTCTGCATCATTATTAAACCATTAAGTCAACTACTTAGTGCCATCTTAATGTGGTTATATTAAAGATTCAATAAATTTCAAGAGATAGTTGTGCCTCAGTTGGGGTTCGCACTCGAAATTTTTTAATTGACGCGGCGGTTCTCTATTCGTCTCGTCACCACGGCGCTCAATGATTGTGTCAAGTAACTGAATAAAGAGGTCGTAGAACGCACATTTATGTTTCGTTAAATTAGGAATAAAAAAATAAATTTGCAGCTTGCCCCTAGCTTAGTACTCTTGCTCGATCAAACGTTTTTTCCACAATATGATTTAAAAGTGTTTCTTGATCATTTAGTGTGTTCCTCTAACATGGTATTGTTCTTATCTTCTCTACGGGAGAATGATCTGCGAAACCGCATTTGCGCAAAATAACGGAAGAGCAACTTTTTGACATACCCAAAACAAATTCAAAGAGACATACGTTAATCATGCTTGAATAATTAGTTTAACATATTCGCTACTTAAATTTCTCTTTTATTCTTTATTTATAATTGTGGGGGAAGGAATCACTTCAGCTGCATGCATAATATATATATATATATATATATATATATATATATAT
>MNPL01005789.1:0-10075 GCA_002081605.1 Tropilaelaps mercedesae
ATATATATATATATATTAAACGTAAACTTAGAGAGTTATTCACCCAGCCATCGGCAGCCTGCGACATGCTATCTACGATAAGGCTCAGCGCACTACGCAACCGCATCGTGAAGGTATTCGTTGCGGAAGTAACTCGTATATTAGACCTACGGTGTCCTATATATATATAGTAAAATATCAAACTAGTGGAGCACCAACGATATCGTTTGCCATATATATATATATATATATATATATATATATATCTTGTTAGTCCAATTCTCTTTGGAAAGTTTGAAGACAGTAGAAGGTGACATATGCCATTCTAGAAGGAAAAAAACCATCCCAAATGTAGAAGGTGGAGTCAAATTTTGTCTGTGCGTACGTCAATACAATTTGATGACGACGCCAGCTGTTACCTGCGGCATTGACTTGGTCGATATGTTTTTTTCATTTCGACGCTCTGAGTTCTCCTGGAATCGGTGTCCTAACGGCATCCCATGATACAGACGTTCTTCCTGGATGATGGACAAAGAAATATAATGGGTCCCATCTCAACGGAGAATAGATGAATCGGGAATATTTTGTTCAAACAAAACAAAACCACTCTTTGTTATTTAATATTCCCGGAATGCTCCTACGTCGAGCGTCACTACTATTTTAGCACGGCCAGTCGTCCAGCGGGAACACCTGCCCTTATAACTCTATGGCCAGCTATGGTATTTTATAGTTATGATTAAGAAGTAACATAACGGAATCGTAAATCCACTGCCACGGCGATCATGAACCCCATATGACCTTTAGTAACGAGTTATTCTCGTTATAGCCCCGTCAATAAATGTTCAGTGATAAATTATTCTCTGTTGTCTCAATAATGAATTGTCGAACATGATCAATGAACGGTATTTTTTTGCTCCGACCTAAAAGCACGTAAAGTTACTCTTCGGTTTCGCTATCGCTGGGCGTCAAACGTATCCAGACATGCGTATAGACAAGTTAGATAATGAAAGATGCTAGAACAAATGGCCTAAAATAGCACTGCCAACGCAAAAAAAGGGAAAAATTCGGCGAAAAGAAGCCGCGCCTGGAACTGGTCAAGTACTCGATGATACTTTTGCAGGCTGACACTATTAACAAAACGAGTGTTACGGAGCTATTCCTCCCTTGCGTACAGTGGTCTTTGTGCTACTGGCGTTCTTCGGCGATAACATAAAAGGTATTGTCGCCGTTTCCCTTGTATACTTTATCGAGGTTATGTAGCTGGGTATTTTTCAATATATCATGCTCTTTGCAGCACCAGCCAGGCACCCACCGGGCATCAATTGTAGATCATGCCCTTAACGCTATGAAATACAACTAGTCGAACGTTTTTTCGTATAGTTAGCCGAAGACCGGATCCGGAATCCTAAGTTTTCATTTTTTTTCATTCATTTGGGCAAATGGAAAAAATCATATTTGCGCTTACTGATTCGTATCTGGCCACACCGAAACTCGCGTCACAAATAGCGCTAGAGCCGGTCGTCCAGCATCGTCGGAGTGGTGGTGGACATTCCTATGAACGTTCGAGATGTCACCGCCAACCACTCCATCGTCTGACCCATCCGCATCTCACTAATGGTCATGATAACGTTGCCTTCTGGAAGAATAGAAGAATATCCTAGACAGTAAATTATTCTTCAATTGGCAACGTCTGTTGGACAACATCGCGTTTGCTGTCTCCGTAGATCACTGCCTCGAATGGCAGCAACGACAATTGAAGACCGAATACTCTCTCGAAACCGCATTTCATGCTTCGTTGTGAATCTAAGTGAATCGAGAACGATGATGGCTGCAGAACCATGCATCTACGAAGAGACGCCTAAATATCGCTGTCAGACTGTGTCCTACCCTTAGCGGTTGTTCGGGTGTCGTCAGCTGTTGTTCTTATCAAAATGACCCAATGGTCCCAGTGTGGGTCGCATCAGGTGGATGAGGCGACCCACCTTCAGAAAATCCGTCTCAGATTGATCGATCGGACCCCCTGCCGACTGTCCGGCACTTCGATGGCGCCTAAATTTCGTCTACCGAGCCAAAACGCCCGAAATCCGCCTTGCCAGAACAGCGCTAACAAAAAGCCGGCAACAACAACAACCCGGGACAAGCAGCTCCGTTTCCACAACTGCATTTATAATACCGACTCAACACACGGCCGGAGTGCGAGGGAGCGCTTCAGCTGATCAGGGAGTCTGCCGCTCACGGTCATGATTCGTGTCAACGACAGGGCACAAGAACAAACACACGAGCACGCACACTTACCCATACTTACACGCATGTACACTCCACACTGGGAGTCGCTCACGGACTTCCACACAACAGCCAACGACCGACCGGTGCATGGAGCGACAACACATTTCTATACGGTTGAGCAGCGATTCTCGTCATTACGCATCTCGTTCTATTTCATTTTGTTCGTCAGAGAATTCGTCCCAAGTCATAGTCGCTTGCTTGAGCGGCTCTTCACCCCACTCGCTAGCCTCTTCTCCCTGGCCACTGCGGGTGCGGCGTATGGCAACAATGGTAAAAACACGTATGCCGTCGTCATTGGTCAAATAATGACATGGAAAGTGCGTTGAAATCGCTGCTAACGATGTTGTTGTGTGATGGCAAATCTGTTTGTCAGTCACGCGCTTCTGCTGCTGCTCGGGCTGATCAAATCTACAGGGTTTTCTGTGGACGAGTGTAAGTATGCGTAAGTTCCTCTGATTGCAGCAGTTCATTACATCGGAGAACAGACAAAGAGGACTGACGGAGGACATGAACAGCCGCCGACAGATTCAAGCAATTTGTTAAAAATGTTTATTTTATCGCTGTAAAACATCAACGAGCAATGAGTACGTTTTTGACTCGGAGGTGTCGACTGCCCTGTCTCCTTCGAGGATCGCTTACAAACGTCTGATGATTCTTCAAAATGATATAGATAACTAATTGTACGTATTCGAGACAAAAACGAGTTCAACACTGCCACACGAACAGGCAAAATCAGCTCCTCGAAACTCGTTGAGCTATAGCGTGTACAGGGAACTATATCATACTTTTCTATCTTCTCACAAAAGTGTATTCACTCTTTGACGGTGGGGGGCATTGCCAGCCTAGCTACTCGACTTGTTAGGGTCAACAGTTATCGGCCATCCTCTACCGACATTCTAGCTCGACCCGTTTCGAATGTTTCGTCTTATCCGTTCCAGCCTTAAAGCAGCGCTCCTCGTTAATAAGCGAGCCGTGTGTAGGCATTTGCTTAGCCTGACACGAACAACTTGACCAGCCGACAACGATAACACACGACGACGAGCACACTCGACCCAGAGGCTAACAGCAGCCATAGGCCACGTACGATAGCTACGAACGAGCTACGAACACGAGCGGCGGCGGCGGCGGCGGCAACGATGACGACGTTGCTCAGAACAACGACGCAATCTCGCTTCGGCGTACGAACGAGATGTGGCGACCTTAGCTAGAGCTGTAGGAGATGTTACGACTGCTTAACTTCAGCCAGGTCGATGTGGCTGGACGAATAACACGAGAGAGTCGTTGTTGTTCGCTTGCTACTTTGTTGTATGTGGAACAATAATCGAATGCGACGGGGGACTAATCTAACTCTACAATGGAAGCGAGTTCGTTGCGCGCGAAAATGTCACTAGTCACCACTACCTTTTGTAGGCCATTTCATGCTGCTGTTCCATGGAATTAGCTGTCCCTCAGTTTTACGATGCGTCTTGGAAAGCGCACTATGGAGGTTTTTGTCATCCGAGGCGCGTTTACGAATGAAAATGTCACCTTGAAATGTCGGCTTCTACTACAATCATGTCATTGGCATGCGCACACCCCCCGTCCCCGTTTGCGCAAGCCATCGACTGCAATCGACCTCATCATCCACAAAACAGACAGAATTCGCCTCTTACAGACGTTACGCGTCCAGCTGCTCGAAAGTCAACTTCGACCAGAATATTCGTGGCTCATGAGAGTCCATCTGATGATATTTTGTTTGTTCGTGTCTCTGTTGGGATCGATGGCGTGTGGTGGTAATCGTCGGCATGGTGATGCCGCTACGAAGCCAAAGAGAAGTGATGCAATCCGACGTGGGTGACGTCGCGTCTCACGTGCAAATCGACTCTAAGCCCCCGTCGGCCGCGTGACATTCTGTGTCAGGCCATTGTGATACTGGCTCGATGCGTCCACCGCATCGGAAGGTGATTGCTTCATCGATCCACGCGCGAAAGGCGGCGTTGTTCTCGAATTTTACGCTCGCCGCCATTGCGCGGCGATTTCTGCTCGTCAACACTTTCCTTTCACAGACTGATTCGGCTGTGCTACGGCCAAAACTCCGTAAAAAATTCACCTTCCCGCCGTCCAGAAGCGCCGACGCAAACCGACAGAAGACCGCCGACGAGCAGAAAAACGACGGAAGAAAGCGGTCAGACGACGACGGTCAGCAAGAAGAAAACACATCGCGCAAAATTTCACTTCGGCCTCTCGTTACATAACAAGGCAATGCGTTCTTTTTTCGCGTTCGCACGTTTCGTCCCAACGTGACCGGCCAGCCATGATGCCATCTCCTACTCGGACGTTGTTTCTACCTTCGTTATCGCGTACGCGTGACGTCGTTGCACGGATCGACGTCTCCGTCCAGATAGGCGAATTCCAGTTCATGTCTGATTTGGGCACTGGAGACAAAGGTGATCTGCCGAGAGCAACGACAACGCAGCCGACGCTGGCAGCTGTCCGACGACGGAACGTTGACGCGCCGGTGGACGATGCCGCTCAGCGACATTCGACGTGACTTTTAATCTATTACGAGGTGATAGTATGAATGTTGTGCTATTTGCTAGGTCGAAGACGGCCAGCGACGTAACGAGGCGACGCGCGACTGTTTTGACTCGGCTCGCATGAGCGGCAGGGCTGAGCAGCAGCTATTCAATATGTCTGGCATTCGGCTAAGGTGTTAGGACCGTTTGTCATTTTACGGTTTCTCATACGAACGATAACGACATGTTGAAATTGTAGTTGTTGTCAGACTCCCGAAAAGAGTCCTCTCGAGTGTGAGGACGAGTACGCTTAGTTCGAGGTCTGCGTGACTCAGAGCGCGTTCACGTGTTGCGCGACGTTTGCAGAGATAGAAATTGAGTGAGATGTCGTGTTCACAGTGTTGTTAATCGATCATATAAACGTGTTTCTTACTCCTGATGATCGCATGTTGGAATCAGTTTAAGTACAACAAAAGGACTCACCTGAAAAAAGCAAACAGAACGAACGACAGTTAGTGATTACAAGTCACTAGCGGAAATTTCGTCGACCACCTAATGAGCAAGTGAAAAAGAATTCAAAGGCCGAAATACATTGAATAAAGCCATAAGGAACGTATGTCGCGGCATTTATGTGCGAAATTCACTTGCACGACTATACACAAAGGGTCAACAAAAACCTGAACTTGTGGTATTTAAGCTGTTCTATTGTAGATCTTTTCGGCAATCATGGAAAACGAATATCTCTTTCGTCTTTTCAATTTTATCTATTTGTATGTAACTTTCGGAAAGGCTGTCACATAAAAAGGTGATCGTCAAACGACGCCGTCGCGCGTCGTTCCCCATGAGGCGACGCCCCTTCAGATGCGCGTTCCTTTAACTATCCCATAGGCTCAGTCAAATTTTCTCAATGTTTCTTTCGCTTCTTCTTTTCCCTCGTCGCTTGTTATTTGTCGCTCGCCATCTATACTTCGTGTGTTCCCCTGTTTGTATCGAGCTTTGAAGAGCTCCAAACAGGACCGCGTCAGCTCCTGCCGAAGTTCCTTCTTTTTGCGACACCATCATCATCGTCGCCGGATTTCCCTTGGCGTTTTTCTCTTTGCGTTCACATGTCACATCGTTACACACAGCCGGCCGACGATTGAATTAGCATGAATTTATCGCGTTCGTGAAATTTCCTCAATTTAATAACGATTTCGACGACGCGACGACGTCCTTCGAGCCATCTATCCTGGCTCCGAAGTAGAACAGACGGCCGATCTATCTGTGGCTGCCCGTATGTCCGATGAACGTGTGTGTACGTGTGTGTGTGTGTGTGTGTGTGTGTGTGTGGCCCGAAACCGTGAAGGGGTTTTGGCCATTAGATTGGATTCGGCACAAGGAAATTTGTCGGAGATTCGTTCGCAATTGAGCTGCATTGTTACGTACGATATAGCGTTATTGTTATGATCCATTAACAGGCCTGTTACGTGGAGTCTCGCCCCATGCCGAGGGGAGTAGGGCAAACACCAAGGGCGTTTTCGCCCCAACCTCCGCCTGCCCGTACAAGCCGAATCGGGGGCATCGCCCAGAGGCGGAGGACGACGGCAAAAAATACTATATAAAAATGATAGGGAGACGAAAACATGAAAAAGATAATTCCACATTGGCCTACACGCCGGTCGGTCCGGTGAGCAGGTCAGCCATCAGATCTGCCACCAGGCTGGGGAAATTTTCCCCACGTTATCTACCATACATGCTACGTTTATACAAACGGAATACGCGTTTACAATACGGCTACGGTACATCCACCAGTTACGCATCTACAGGCACAGAATCAGGCCTAAGACTACGCAGGCTACGAGGACGATCTGAAGTTGTTCCCGCGAGCCAAATAGAAAAAAAGTGGCTTGTGAAGATGACCCAATTCACGCCGAATATCGAGCACGACGACAACGACAAGTTTCCGAGTAATGTTAACATGTCGCCATCGTTAAACATATCCAGGTAGATCGAGTTGCTGCAATAACACAGCTCCGATGTTTGTAGCAACGAGCGCGAAAAACGCGCTCAGACTTGAGCACGAGTTCGAAACAGGCCATCCAATAGCTCGATCCTGCGCGTCAGCAAGTGAAGATCAAAGCAGGCGGTTATCGCATCGACGCCTTGCTTGATTTCCCGCAGACCCACGCTTTGCCCCCGAGGGCAAAGCCGTTTGAAAACCTGGCACACTGAGGTCATTAATAATGAACACTGATCTCATCATATGACTTGATTCGTCTTTACGCATAGTAGCAAATCGATGCCAGCAGCCGGAATATCGGCGATCGTCGTCGATTCGAATGCATCGAATGCAGTCAACGAACACGAAAACCGACTCGTGGCTATTCTCGTGGCGCATTTTACCAAGCGCCGAGCGGGACGCGTTTATGCGGGCTCATCAACAACAGGAAAACTATTATTTTAATCAGTATAGAGGCGACTTTTTTTGCCGCTTGGCTTTTTCCTTTGCCTCGCATTCACGAAACGGATCACAATGGCCAACGACGGCCGCAGTGAGACTTTGAGCAGTCGAGAGCGACACTGCGTACGCGTCGTGGGTCGAAACTGATACCCGGGGCAATCTAATATCCCGGCACGCGGCGGCAGATGGCGGCATGTCGATCTGCGATTTTCGCCAACAAAACTACGGACGACGCTAATGCTCGTTCGTTGTTGCTGTGCCGGTTGTTGTTGTTGTCGTCGTCGTCGTCGTCGTCGTCTCTAACACGAATATTTCCATCCGGGCGAATGAGATGACCAATTTCCGCGCCGCTGACGCCGTCGGAACTGCGAATTCTTCCCGCCCTCGCCACGCAAGCCAATCGCAACGGCGCACCGAGAATCATCGGCGGTTGGACAATGACGGTGGATGCGCTGTTACGTAATTTCTCGCCGGTGAAATTGGCGTACACGCGACCACTGCGTCGGCGTCGCGGCGGTCAATTGCGGCTTACCACCCGAGGTCGGAGGGCGTTTCGTAATGCGGCCCGAAAACGTGAATCGACGACGGCGTACGCGCGCGACGAGCTCAAATGAAGCGAACACCGTCGTCGTGAGGAACGTGAGCGCCTATGGAGATAGTTGGCTATCTGAATAGGCCTCTCTCTTCTAGTCTTCTGCCTGCTGCTGCTGCTGCTGCTGCTGCTGTTGCTGCTGCCGCTGTTGCTGCTGCTGCTGCTGCTGCTGCTGCTGTTGCTGCTGTAGCGCATTCATCGCTGTCCAGCATCGTTGGCAGTAGACCCATCTCATACCCAGTCGGAGAAAGCGAATCGATCGCTGATCGTTGCAATGGGATACCGTATCGAGCTGGGTGGAGGAAATGGGTGAAACCGGCTTTACGAAAGTTTTTTCGTCGAATTTTCTGGTATTTTCCCGTCGACTGTTCGTGTGATGGCACTCGACCGTGATCATCTATCTGGTGTCATCCTGCGGCACGTTGATTTTTTAGGTTCATCTTTTTCATAGTCAGAGAAGAGGCCGGCAGGCAGTGAGGGGAACAGACGTGAAAAAAACGGCTGAAGTAGGGTCGGGCGACAGCTCGAGGAAAGAGAAAAACTACTACACAGTGTGTGCGTGTGTGTGTGTGTGTGTGTGTGTATGTATTTGCAAGTAAACGCATAGGGTGGATGGCAGCGAGGCTCGGCGGCCAGTCGGAGAACTTCCTTTTGGCTGCTGCCTAGCTGATGTCACCGCGTATTTCTCGTTGTTGTTGTTCTTCATTCTTCCTGCTGTTGCTATTGGCATTGGCGTTTCCGTCTCGGAGACTGACGGCGCCACAGTCACTCAGGATGGAGCTGGATACCTCGACGGTACCAGAACAGTCCAAGCTTGCAGATACAGACGCTGTAGCTGAAATACACTAAAACGCCCGCAATGCCTGCTCGATCAGAGAGCTCGAGCAGGGAAAATCTTTCGTACGCGGAATACCAACTCGACCGGCGGAATGCTATTAACCCGAGACATTTTTAATCGTAGTCTAGTTCGAGATGGACGGGTGAGGTCTTCGCGTACAGTCCTGTGACGTCAACTCAAGACGACATCGTTTGAAAACACCTCCAAGGGCGCTCGACATTGCCCTCTCAGAACATCACAACGAACCTCCTCAAGTCCATTTCGCTTTACCAATATCTTTTCGGTCTCATCTGGAAATTGTTCTGAAATTACGATAACAAGTAATATGTATGAGACTGTTCTCTTGACAAAATATTTTTGATTTAGGAGAACAGGTCCGTGGGAACAGCAATTTCCCCACACCTTTCACTAATACGACTCAACTTACGGACTCACGAGTGGGTTCTTATGTGACACGACATGGATCGAATGCTATTCAGCTTTCTTTTTTCTTTCTCGCATCATACATCGACGAGCATCGACTGTACGTCTGAGCGCGTCTGCGCGCATCGGTTAATTACAGGAGGAACTCTGCTATTCGGTAGCCCTATCGAATATATCCCTCGGGCGCCCTGGATTACCCATCGAAATTTGCCCCTGAGCGAAGGCATGTCGCTACCTCTGGCGACGGCGTCTCGTGTTAATATCGACCTGAATGCTTCACGGGACCTCTCAAATCGTCTTACAGCGTTCGGCGCCCACCTCAGAATCCTGCTGGGACGCGCGGGCGCCAGTCGTCATTGGGACCGTCCAATGCCTTTTTTCTGTCACTGCGTGACTGCATGTTGGACTACCGTCATCGGCGAGTTCACTCTGGGCCGCTGTGACCACCACAGAAATGGCGCGATGAGACACCCAATCAACTCCCACCTGGCAGATTTGTGCGAGAAAGTAGCAGCGGTAGGGGCCCCCTCTAGAAGAGGTTGTGCGGCTAGCGACCGCTCACAAAACCGCAAAGGGACATAGAAGCACAAGGCAGATCTTCTGCTTGAAAATCACACGAACCTGGCCGTCACGAGTTACCTGACGCTAAGTCTCGGCTTGAAACTACTCTTAAGAAAGCTTACCCAAAATGTGTCCTTCAACGAGGCCTGCGCGTGTTGTAAATTTCAAATATTTGTTCCGGAAAGTATATACATATATATATGAGACGCATGCATAGTCATCAGAAATGACTCAGGCTGTAGAAATTGCCGAATATAACAGCTTGCCATACAAATCACAAAATAATTGCTTCTCTCAGCCCACGAGCACGCAATGTTTAGTGGGCTCAAAAACAACTTTTGTTATCAACACGCCATCGCCACTACTCGTTACTTTTGAATCGCCTGTCTTTCCAAAAGGCAAAGCATCTATATATATATATGATTTTTTTCTTTTATATATATATATATATATATATATAT
>MNPL01005790.1:0-12073 GCA_002081605.1 Tropilaelaps mercedesae
ATATACTACTATATATATATATATATATATATATATATGTATATATATATATCGTCATTTCGGACTATCATGTTTTGTCTTCGTTTTTTGAGAGCGAGCATACATATATAGATTTATAATATTCCAGTTTCGTTTCTTTGCCCATTTACAGTATATTCCCCTACATATGTTTTGCAATCCACCTCTGCGTACTAGCTTGTCCTGCGCACTATAATAGCACAGAAATCCTGAACACTCATCGCCATCGGGCTCTTTCGTGTGCGGCCATGTTCGCTTTGCCGACAAACTTTCTCGTACGTCAAGCCGAGGATAAAGCTAGATTATAACCAATTTGGCTCCAATACCCTTGCTTAAGGGCAAATGACTAGTGGCGATGGTGATGGAAATTTTAAAGGCATATACACGTTTTCCCGCTCAACGTCCTTCCGTCGATTTGTAGCCTTTTCCTAGAACAGGATACAGCAGATTACCGGCGAACTTTAAACGACTGCATCTTAGCTGACGTGCATATCACCATCGATCACTTGATTCGCTTTTAGAAGCCAGAGTTAAATTTGCCGTAGACCGTTGGGAATCAGTTGGTACCCATGTCAGATATGTTTGTCCACATACACCCATTCTGGATAGGGTGTATCCATGGAGTTAATTAGTACCTTTTCGGCAATCCGGCGCACAATTCGTTGAGTTACCGCATCGCCAATGAGTATGTGCGGACGAGACGTGTCAACGAGACTTACCTGTAAACGTCAAGGAACATTTTAGCGCCATGTAGCTGTGACATCTTTGACCCAACATCTACTACAAAACCAGATAAAAAAAAAATAACTTTTACTAACTTTGTAGCACTTGCACTGTCGACCAGTTAATTGCCATCAATGCATCGTTATTGAAAATTGATCGAGATAAAAGGCGAATTTAGACCAGTTGATGCGATTTTATTGACTAAGTGTGAACTACAGAAAAACTGACTTGTACAAACGAACACACGCCTTCATAAGCCTTGAGCAAGCTACCATGTAGATAAAATTTGAGCCATAGGTTCCATGTTGGAAATCATTCCCTCTAGTGATTCCACACGGGCACGATGATGATAAATTTTCTCTCACCCGTCTCACGTGACAATACCGCGATACCCCTCTCGAAGGGAACCGGGCTCAGTTAGTCAATATTCCCGACATGAATAATCCTGTTTAATGCCAAGGAACAGCCTCAAGCCCCGAGTAATGGCACTGCAGCAGATAGAGGAGTCATTGACTTCGCAAGTGAGACGCTAGCGTTATTGTAGCGCTATTTGCGTTAGTATGAATGCGTCGTGCGATGCCCATGACCTGCATCGCTAAACTTACTGAAGATTATTCGCCCTGCCTGACCTAAACAGTCGAGGTAATTTGCTTTTGTACTGCACACAGGAACGGCAAACTTTCGAAGCGAAGGCCAAAACACCCATAAATTAAACGCGTCTGTATATCAAGACGACATCGAGAGTATTACATCTAATGGACGCGCAATCTTACCTAAAGTAAGAGGGCCTGGATAGTCAAGCCGTAACCAAGGTCGGAGCGTATGACGATAACTAACAAATGCCGAAAGATGGAAGACCTGAGTCTGAGTAAAACATTTTTGCGTTGTATGTAGCTTCAAATAAGTACATTTTTTGGTTAAAGATTCCGTTTCATTGGGTCTCTAATAGAGTAGCACATCTATATATGTTCTGTAGAGCCAAGATTTTAGTGTTAAAAGGCTATCCAATCAACTATAGCACTTCGACTTTAATCAATTTAAATTTTCCAGTGAACAAAGTTAAGCCTAGTGCTAGAGCTAAAGCTTCCCAGCCACAATAACTCAGCTGCAGACTCCTTGTTTCTAGGAATGGTAAGGACGAATTATTCAGATTAGTCATACCGATATGCATCAACTGTCGAGAGTTTAAGTGCACCTCGAGCCGTGCTCAGGAAGGGGTGTGATATTAATAAAAACAGCTTATCTAAACCTTAGGGCAAAGGCCATCGACTGGTACCCTCGACATCGCACACTCCAAGCTCATGTAAAGGACACTGGAATGGGTAGACAGTGCACCAGCTGAACACAACGTGCGAGCGAATTAGAAGTGAAAGAAGGAAAAATCAAGAGGCAGGAAACGTCGGGAGTTAAACGAAAGGGACGACAGAACTAAGCGCGTCCATCTGCAAACGACGTAGAATTAAGAGAAGTCCCGGAGGAGGACCGTTTGCCGCCGAGGGTCCTAGAGTGGGTAGGAAAGTCTAGACCCCGGAAACCAACCGGCGGAAACGGACTAAACCGCGTAAAAGACAAACGGAGCGAACACCATTGGCCTCCCAGCAGGTTCAGCGGATGGGATCTTTGGTAATAGCGGGAGCAGAACTGTACCACAGTGGCTGTCTGACCGTCACGAAGCTACAGTCAATATGCATGCAGATGCCACGGACGGAGAAGGCCTGCGATCCGTGGCGCCAGATTCATATTTACCTCGTCAAGTCGTTGAAAGCGACGTGCGTTTCCCAAGAAGACGCCTTTGCCAAGAGAATCTGGGGCTAGCCAACGCTAAGAAGAGGCGAATCGACAGTGGCGGGAATTTGGATGAAAACCTTCCTGTCTGGGAATTCTACCCGTGTGCTTACTTCGGCGAAGCCCCAACGACCGTAAAAAACTATGGCTTAAGATATTGAGGCTTTCGAGTCATCGCTCGGTGTGGAGGAAGATCTCCAATTAAGGCACGAAACAAGTGAATGTTCAGCTCAAGCCAGTTATGCCCTGCGGTGGCCTGAGAGATTGTCGTCTAGTGACATTATTCAAGTGGTGGTGTTTTCGGCTAAAATACACTATAAAAGAAAGGCTTCGGCGAAAACTTCTTAGCTCTTTCTGCAGACGCAATACCCGGGTACCGAACATATACTAAGATAGAAGCGGTCATCGAAAGCAGTGGATTTGCGCTTGGTTGATTCTATATAGCCAAGAAGGGGCAACTTTACTTACTACTATCAGCAGTAGATTAGATATAATATTTGCGCCATTAGTGTTGGCTAAAAAGTGTAAGCCTTGGTATAGGAACATACCTAAAGCAAAACCTAGTATACTTAAAATAAAAAACACACGAGAAGCAACGTTGAGTGAGCATCTTTACAATGACAATAAATAGTAAATCTGGTAAAAAAATTCATATAGGACACTGAAATGACGAAATACAGCGTATTATGACTCTCAGCCTTTTAAGGACTAACCGTCGGGGCACGATTATGACGACGTCGGAGATCTGAGTTAATCTCTCAAAAAAAGCGTATTTGCTATGTGAGAAAACGCAACCGACAAATTACATAAGTACAGTTCAAAAATGGGTTTGGGTGGATAGTTTTTTCAAATACGGCACAGAGAAAATCATGTGATTGCGTTCGGGTAGAAGAGAGTGTATAGGAAAAGTAACGATATTCGTTTCTGCAGCGAAGATACCGTTGTGGACTATATTGGCGTAATGTCGGCCAAACCAAGGTCCGGCCAGGCGATACCATGGAAGGATCCATGGAAAAGTTTTGACTAGGCCATTTCCTTGAACAAGATACCGGCTGTTATTGAGTCAAGAAGGATCTAATGACCAGTTTTCCTCATCTAAAGAAAATATAGCTGAAAACTAGACTACTTTGGGTGTACAGGAAGAAAAAGCAGACAGCTATAGCCTCATGCAACGGCTTCAAAAGAACGTTATCGTAACGCTTTGAAGAGGTTCCACTGTGGCACTTGAGAATCCAAGGTCAGAATCTATTGAGGTTGAAATGTCCACAGATAAGGTACACAGTTGAAGTCCTGGTTTACTCAAGCACAGGCCGATACACCTTTATTTGGCTAAGGGGGTAGCACAGTTTTTCTGCTTCGGTGTTTGCGCTAAAATGTAATTATCACATGGTGTGAAGTATTTCTCTGTCGGATAGAACTACCGTACAGCTTGTAATATGATTATGATTAATAAATTACGGAAATAACATATGAAGACAGGCATGTATCTCTCGTCGCGCATACTTATTTGCAGGGCCTTAGCGTACCGCATGTATCCAGTATGGCACATTATTATTAACAACAACAAAGGCGATCAAATATTCACATAAGACACTTGCGCGGTCCTCTGCGAAGGCAACTTATCCACTCGGTTAGTTAGGGCAACCTCCTAGGCAGCCAGCAAAGCATATTGCGCCGGTTATTATAACTAAAGCATCTTACATTGTATTAAGTCTACATAGTCAAGCGTAATGGAGCCTGATTACCAAAGTTCTTCAGCTCCAATGTCGGCACACCTAAATTTAACCAAATCACGTTGTACGTGGTATCGCCTATCCTCCCGTCCGGTAAATGGCGACCGATCACGGCCGAAAGCCTTTGTGCGTTTTTCGAAAAAAGGCGTTCAGAAGAAAAGGACTTTGAAGAATAGCAGCAACTTGTAATTGTGAAAGGCGGTACCGAAAAGTACAGTCCCTGACTTGATTAGCCGAGTGATACATAGGTCGGAGTCTAGAAGAATGGTCACTATAAGGCCGAAGTCATGACCTCAACGGGTGACCATGCCTTGTCCAATTGCTTGATAGCATTCGGTTGCTGACAGCTTGAACGAAGCCACGTCTATTGAGTAACTAACACAGTAACTACATCTCTATTACCCCAAAAAGTGATTCCGATCTGATGTTTAAAATGTAATGATCCCTTAACAGTACCTAGCATCGTAGTACTTTTAGGGTTTCTATAAACACAGCGCCCACTGCTCGTGGAGAGACAATACCGAAACGGCTCCGGGCTCATATCACTAAAAACATTAATTCTAATCGAATATACAAACAACTGTCACAATAGTCCTGGGCGTCTTCGACCTCTGAGCGCTCTCTTGGGCCAACGCGAACGGACAAACTAAGTGCGGTGTTTACCTGGTGCTAACTTTACCGAGTGACGTATCGGATTGGCTTTTCTAGTGAGTGGGTAGTGGCAAACGGCGATTGGTATGGGGTCAACGTCTTCCATCTCTCCAGGTCTAGGGGAACTCCCTCTAAAGTGGGTTTTCTTGCAATATCCGTTGCAAATGAAGGATGGCCTTCCGATGAGTCTTTCGGCATAAAATCAGATAAATTTAGTAGAACATAACAATACGATATAATGCTAGTCCGTTAATCGCCATTAATCTTATTACCGCCGACACTTGTTATCTGAGTGTTTTGTCATCTAGCCCTATTATACCTGTGCTGGAAGCGGTACCACAATAGTACCGGATCCGCGTTGTGTATTGCGGAGCCAGCCAATACGCTTACGGTATGTCAGTGGGTTGAGACTGACCATCATCGCTAGACAGGTTACAGCTACCCAAATACGCAATAGTTTTGTCACCTGTACACGCACGTAGATAAAGCTACCTGACTACATGCTTTGCAAACAGCATACACAGATCGACGTGGATAAATCTTTCTACGTTGATTTTTCGATCAGGAGGATCTAGTATCAACAGTGGAACCAAGCAAGTCAACTAGAGCGATTTTTGATAAAGTCATCCAAGCGGGAACTGGCAGCGATCATAACTTTTTAACCCATATTAGCGCTCTCTAAGAGCCTTTATGCGTTAATTTTGTGGTGGCATATGGTGCTTCACAACACCCGTGGTAGATCAACCAATATACATTGTTCTCCGCGTTGCTTTCGCTTGTAACATAGTTGCCAGGGTCTCCGTTGACTTCGCATCGGTAACGGGCAGCCAAAGAAAATTAGTAAAAGCAAGACCAGTTCATGGCGAAATAATAATGGTGCCACCATTTCGGTGACCGAAATCTGAATAGCTTCGACGCGGCAGACATTGCAGGCATTGCTTTATTCGATCCACGTCGCTATCTGATTCACGGTTGAACTCCATGGACTCCCTCGCTCGCCTCTTTCGAAGACAAACAGCACCTTCGTGACTGTCGGCTAGACCAAACGAAGCACTTCTAGCGACGTCTGAAGTAGTTTGGCAGCTGACGTTCCTTGGCAAGGCCTCAGGACGCCTAGAGTGACTTCCTGGCCTAGAGTGACTTCCGGATCGGTCGGATACTAATCGAAAGAACAAGAAATTGGCGCAGTTGCTCAGTTTACTCAGAACATGCTCGCCGGACACTGAACACAAGGTATGAACGACATTGTCATATGAGCATAACTCATCTCAACTAGGTCAGTTGTGATCGATTTCTCGTTCGCTTATCGAGGGCTAGAAATCCTTATTCTAGAGTGGAAACAGAGGCATTGAATGCAGCCAATAGCAGAGGTTCGCCAACCCGTAGCAGCAAATAGAGAAGAATATCCCACGTAGATGATTCTGCGTGTCCTTGTGTACTCGGCGAGGAAGTATCAGCTGAACTGCGACGACAAGAACGCCGGTACGCCGTGGATCCGTCCCAGACAACCGTGGCAGGCCTGATTGTACAATCTACCAATGTAGGATCGGCACAGCCTGCGACTGCCAGGACATAGGTGCCCTTCCCATCTTAAAAAGGCCCCACTTCCCACGACAGGCTTTTCCCTGCGACACTAAATGCAATTCAGGACAGACAGGCACCCAAACTAGTAACACCGACCACGGCTGCGTGCCTCCCGCAAGCCGCCTCCCGGCCAGGCTACTCGGCGCCGGCGATAGTCTTCACCCAAGCCCCATATCACAGCATTCGCTCAAATCGGAGACGATAGGGGCACACGCCCATCTACTCCTTCCCGTCGTCGACTGTAAACAATTCGCTCAAGCAGGGGATACGACTAAGCCTGTCGGTCGAGGCTTGGCCTCCGTCTCTCATGTCGCTCCGGTTCCTTTCGGTGACAAATAGATGTCGATGAAACCGTCCACTTCGTCCGAACAGCGTCAGCCCACCTCGACCTCGCTTTTCCCTGCTTCCCCTTTCCCGTTTTCCCTCTTTCCCCTAGAAACGAAAGCCTGGCTGAGTTGCTCCGCAAAGGGTCCATTCACTATTACAACCACTGATGTTGCTACTGATGGCGCGGATCTTGAAGTGTCGCAGTCCACAGCAGGCAACAGCGTGGACCAATGGAAAAAAGTCCGGCAAGTTCGTAGCGACCTCTGCCTGCAGTTTGATCGGAGCAAGGAAGTTCACTCGTCGATCCCGTTCGTTCCTTTATCCGCACACGCGCCCACATACCCTTTTAGGGATGGAATTTTAGGCGATCCAGCAAAAAGAAACTTCGTCCAAAGACAGCGATCGTAGGGTCTGGTACAACCGTTCGACAACAGCCGTCTAATGCTCGAAGCCGGGATTACCAGCCAGCACTATGCCAGCACCGCTTCCTGCAATATGTACAAGCCTAAGTGGTAGGTGGAGGGTTCGAGTTCGACCGAACAGTATCATTATCCGATGTCCGCGCGCGGTCTGTGCTGGCGAATAAATAATAGGACAATATATTCACTTGGCGAGCGCCACCATCAATGAGGAGAAGGACATGACTTTCCGAACATTATTGGCTCCGACGGCAGATCAATATCCCTCGGCCGTTGTGAGTCGGGTGCCTCCCAACGGCTCTTCCCCGCGTAGGAGACGGGGGACGGGTGCGGGCCTTTTACGTCGGAAAAATATAATAGCAGAAGGCCGCAGGGCCACTACCGCTGTTCGGATTGAGGACATTGAGCTCTTTCGGCAACGTCTTTTTTCTCTTGACGTGGTTATTTATTGACAATACGCGAGCCGTTGACGCTGCTGGTTCACTCCGTTGACATGGCAAAATCATATAGGAAGGCCCTGCCAGCTTGATACCCACCTACGGCGTTTAGGTGGCCGATTACATCTGTGAGAGGGGGTCGCGTAGAGTACGCATTGTACACAAACCCCGGTCATTGTGTAGATACAAGCCTGGTTATCGTTAAAATCGCCCCTTTCAATTTGATGTCGCAAAGAGCCACGCGTTCGATCTTGACCCTGCCGTCAGCAAGGTTTATGGCGATTTACGTACCTCGTCACATTATGCCATGATGCGTATCAAGAGGACTTGCACCCTCTGCATTGCATAAGCATTCGAAGGAGGAGTAACCTAAGCAGTCGATTAACCGCACGAAATGGTTGAACACCATAATGAATGTGATATATACGTATATATATATTGCCCGTGTAGATTTGGTATCTATGGAGACAATAACTTGAGTGTCACGCCGCACATCTCTTTTTTACCGCAGTAAGATGTATAGATATACCTGCACCCCGTCAACGGGAATGTTCGTGTATAACCGGCGACTTCCTTAATATAAATCAGTTTTTTCGCGGACGATCTTTTCATCGAACTTTTCGTGGACCCGTCGCGCCCGTATGGTTTGCCACTCGTCTGAATCTCAGACAAAGACAGACCGAGCACATCGGCATCCTCCATGAAAACCAGATCGGGCCTAGACGAAGGAAGAACTAGAATCTGAAGTCGACATCTGACTGGCCTGTCCTCTCTTTCGCTCCCAATAAATAAAAGAGGCAAATCATAGCTCACTGTTCTCTTCAATCGATATAATCTATCCATCTTCTCGTGCATGGACCCTGAGGGCTCCCCTGCGCCTTCAAGGCGGGGGACTTCCGCCTCAATCAACTCTGAACGTCCTCGTCATCAAGAGCCATGGACCACCCCTGATCTGTGTTTCTTCGACGCAGACCCAGAAAATGTGGCCCCCCCGGAACACCAGAAGACCTTGTTCGCGATATTGCTAACCAGTGACTCGCACAGCGACCAACGTAACACGTCGTGGCGGCGAGGGACTCTAGTTCAGAGAAGCGCCAAAATAACTATCAGTGCTATTCTGCTCTTGAAACATTTGTCGTCGTTTTGGACGCCAGCACGACACCGCTAAACACTACAGCGTCGAACATTTCATCTACGTTAATCTAACGACGAGCAGCATCAGCAATAGGCGGCGCAAACGTCTGCGCTATCGCTGTGTTTGTAGTCGGCATAAATAAATACCGATCCATTTCGCTAATGTGCTCGGTGGCTATTGGATACATCCAAGTGCATACTCACTAGAAACGACACTACCGAAATTTTCGTCTAAAAGGACCAGCAGAGGTAACAGCCCGGAACGAACAAGAAACGCTCTCTATACATGAATACACACGTCTATCGAAAGTTTTAGAAGTAAACCTCGTCCCACCTTGTGCGTTCGACTCGTGTCGTTCAGGTGTGTATAATATATCCGGCCGAAGCATCTATGTATAGACGTCTAGATATGGACGGCCAACTCTAAAATATGAGATCAGTCCGTCAGGCCATTGCGAGCGTAGGAGCTGTCGCCTAGTCGCTCCCTTTATGGTTGTCAATGTTTGCGGAAACCTCATTAAGGTAATGCTTCTCGCCGTGTCCCTTCCATTCGCCGCACCTCATTCCAGGCTGGTTTTCTTCTTCGTCGATACATTATTGACACTGCACGTAGATGGAGTTGGTATAAATATGCATTCAGTTTGCACACCGTCCGGGATAGATTTTCTAGGTAAATTGTACAGAACGCTCGACGAGTGCGCACAGGGACAGCTTCGGCATACGCCAACCTATGGCATAGTCCTTCCCTTCGTTTTCCCGGGGTCCTCCTGTGTGTTTGTGAACCTAAACCATGTAAAGGCTTTACGGCTCCATTCGAAGCAGCAGCGAGTTTCGGTCGTACGCGGGCGGAGATTGTGCCGCCTTTTGAAATGAAAGCGAATATTTGCGTAATGAGAACGGTGAAAAATCACTCACTGGCCAGGTAGGTTATCGAAGGCAACGTCACAGAGTGAAGCCTAGCACGAAGACGCCCGTAGGCTGGTTGTAGCTTAGCGGCGGTACCGGCTTCGAAGCGGACGGCCGTCGAACCGTATGAGCCGTAACGTCGCCTTCTCCATACGAGCCATCGTATCTAGCGGAGCTGACAACGTCTTTCTCTTTCACGTCGTTGGATGCCTTTCGAAGGCATCAACCGAAAAAAGGCGACGAGGCGCCAGCTTGGAACGAGGAAGTCCATTCATTCTTTTTCCGGGTTTTCTTTCTACAGCGTCAGGGTAGAACCCCCTGAATCTCCCCCCTATATAGTCTTACCCTGTGCGTCGCCCCGGGTAGCCTGAAGGCATGAACCAATATGGCAGAAATGATAACAGCGGAAAGGGTAATAATAACGAAATGGGACGCCACCAACAAACTTAAGTGGGACTTCTGCTTAAGTCGGTTTTCCGCCTTCGCTTGAAAAACACCCTCGAACTGGCTCTTCGTCCCTGTCCAAGCTTCTCGCCCCGCACTTGTAATCCAACCATATTTATTGGCTGCATTAGTGATATTATCGTAAGTGCGGGCGGGCTCTACGTTAAGGCCTAGTAGATGACTTGAAGTACAGCTACCTCGTTTTGGACAAACCGAAGGCAGGAAAATGCTCGTGCGCAAAAGCAACCATGGATCCATGAGGCTGATCTTGTTGGGTGTCTTGCCCGACTTCGGCTACGTTTACGGCACCTTTCTGAAGATGAAGTGTATCGCCATTGTTGTTTATGCCCCTAGAAAGCTGGACCTTCATTTTCGCTTATTCGACTGGCATCGAACGGTCCCTGCGAGTAGGCGGGCTCTGGCAATGTCGTGTGCGAGGAGTGATAGGCTAAAAGCACCAGGACATTCAGAAGTGGGGCTGAACGTAGCGCAGAAAGCGACGCCGAAACGATGTGGTTGCATGCTTACGGCTGAGCAAAATCCCCACATCCATCCTGATTGAATCTCCGTTCAGTTGAGCCTCGCCATTTCCGCCGACGCCGGGAGCATGACAACGGTCGCCTTAGCTGTATGGCTTGGGGAACGTGGTTTGCGGACGTCGAAGTTAGGGCGAAAGCTACGCGTACATACAACGCGATAATATCAACATTTAAAACAACGACGAGCACGCGTAGCTGTATACGTGTAGACCCAAGGAATTTCCTGTGTGGACTTCTCCAAAAAGGGGATTATACCGAAACTCGCTCCGCGCCGTGACATGAGACCGCGGTAAAGATTGTAGTGGTGGTGCCAATCAGAGAAACAATTGGCTTTTTAACTCTGAGCGCATTAGGGCGCTGCAGGAACTTTAGACGAGCAGCGTCGTGTGACAACTGTATTAGCTGCCACATTCCTCGTCCTGTCGAGCTCTGCTGGTGGAAACGGGCATTGGACACTTCAAGGAAAACGTTTGTCAGCCCAACAAAGCCGAAGGCATTCATCCACATGACTACAGGACACTAAGGACTCTGTTCATATATAGGTTCCTTCGTGGCACTTCACTGGACGTCATCATTGATCTGACCGAAAACCATGACACTGGTGTGCACGCTGCTCAATGCAGATGGAACTCAGATTAACAGTACACTAAAGCTACACCATTTGTGCATAATCCTGATCTAGGTGTAGAACACATATGAACGTGTCGTTTTACAGAGGCCTGTGTTATGAATCCACTGAATAGGCTCTCATGTTCTCTCCAGCTACATAATGGTGTCTTAAGCTTCGTCCTGGCTGAGGTTACGCTGAAGTGATTCTATCACGAATACCGTGATATTTATAGGCCAAGTATTTGATTAGGAGCAGTATGTATGCGTCGGTGTTCCTATACGGCTTTGACCTTGTTGCCTCTGGACTGGCGCTCATTTCTCTCCGGGGCATCCCCTGTAGGTGTCAGATGGGCTCTGTGCAAGAATTTTGCCATTTTGCCAAGACAACAAGACAGAGAAAAATAATAATGTCAAATCTTTGCGATGAATGGGAAAATCTACACCAAATCATTGGAGGTCAGCCCACAAATGGGTACGCGTACTTCTAAAGCACTCCACCTCGGGCATTCCAATGTGTTAGGCCACTTAGGTGCACTTCCTGTATCTTTCGCTTTGTAATGAATTCTCGTCAAACTGACAATCTGGACTGTGGCCGCAAGTGGAAATTGGTTTATCGTTTAACTTTTATAAATTGAAGCACATAGAATAGCTTACCGTCGTTCTAATGTCTAGAAATTCCTGTGGCTGGATCACGAACACTTTCGATGCGATATTTAGCCCTGATTGTCCGAATATATATACATATATATATATATATATATATA